>PVKA01010880.1:0-62879 GCA_004027165.1 Ctenomys sociabilis | reverse complement strand
CAGGACGGCGGAGTCGGCCGCGCTGTCTCTGGCCGGTCTCAGGAGCTGGGCGGGGGCGGGCGGGATGGAGCAGGACGGCGGAGTCGGCCGCGCTGTCTCTGGCCGGTCTCAGGAGCTCGCTTTTGATATCTTTGCCTAAAGCAATGTTACAAAAATTTTTCCAATGATTCCTCTAAAATTATATTTATTTTATATTCATGTCTGTGATTGATATTCAACTGTATATAAGGTACGAGACATGTTTTGAGCTCTTTACTTTTGTTCTTTATGTCTTCCCCTTTTCCCTGCCTTTGACTTAGTGATGTCCATTTGTTGTAGTACCTCTTATGAAAAAGAAATGTCATTGATGTTAAATTGCCCTGTATTTTGGTCAAAAATCAATTGATAATATTTATGTTGATATATTTTTGGATTCTGTTTATACATTGAATACTCTGAGAAGTCTATATTTTTTCAGAAATTTACTGTTTTATTTCTTTTCCTTTATTTCTGATGTTCTATGATGACATGTGGTCATCATGATATGTCCTGTAAGGAACCTTCTTTTAGCCTTTTTTTTTTAATTACAGCATGCCATCAATACATTTTCTTAGGTCTTCTTACTCTATTAATGTCTTTAGTTTTATTCGTGCATGATATTTTCACTGGATAAAAAATTTTAGTTTGCTTGCTCTTTTCTTTCAGTGTTTTAAAAATCTATGCCATTTCTACTAGCCTCTGATTTCTGATGGAAAGTTCTTAGTTTTTGAAATCATTGTTTCCTTATAAGTAATTCATCATAGCTTTGCTTATTTTTTAATATATTCATCTTTAGAAACTTGATTATCATAGGGTAGGCCTGGATAATTTTAGGTTTTATGAGGATATAAGGGTTCACTGAATTATGTTAATCTTTGCATTTAGTCTTTTTTTTTAACTGAATATTTTTATTTTATTTGTTTTTTTAATACTGTATATATACTTTTTTTTTACAATTTTTTTTTAATTTTTGTTTTATTGAAGTACAAATATCAATGAGACAGTTTTAAGATACCTTGACAAGATGGATTTGATAAATTAATACACTGAAAACTTTTCATAATGTTTTGGTATCATAGAAGGTGCATACATGATATTATGCTTACAGACATTATTATAGTAGATGTCTCTCATCATTAAATAGAGTGTAGCTATTTGCATATCTTATTTTTTATACCTGAATTACATCAAAGATTCAATAATTAATATTTTCTACGTTGTTATTTTTCTAGTGGTTGTCTATAGTACTAGAAGCTGACATAATATCCTGTCCAACCACCATTAGTGCAAATCTTGCCTCTCATAGGATTATGTAGAAGCACAGTGTTATCTATCCCAACTGTACTGTCCATACACACACATCATGATTTTTCCTTCCTATACCCCTTCCTTTGTCTATACCTGTCAAAGATGGGCACTCCATTGTCATTCAACTAACTTAGGTACTTGAACTCGACAACACAATCCAACACAGTCCAGCATTCCACAGCAATAGTGAATTATTCAAATAAGTTGTCGAACATAGCCATTTACAGCTCAGCTTAATATTATGGCCCCGCAATGTATACTTCATTTTTATACTTTTCTGCTGGATGGTTAAGACCTAGATAGAGCAAGACCTATATACCAACACATGTACTTTATGTTTCTTATGTGGTCAGTGAAGTGCCCTCAGGGTTTATCTTGTAGTCCTGTACATTATTCTATAGATCCTTTGTCTGTGTCATCCATGTGGATGAGTCACGGCCAATGCTTGACCAGTTTGCTCTCTGTGACAGATTGAGAGAACATTTTCTTTCCATGTGACTTTCCCCAGGCACACTATAGAACTTCAGTCTCTTTCCTCTGTGGCTCCATAATCTCCTTGTTCAGGAAACTTGGAGCTCAACTGAGTTTCATGATGTTGCAGTACAGGTTCTCCTATGTCCTAAGTCTTTGCTGACCTTGAAAGGCTAGGGCCAAAATGTTGGCTGGCCTTGCGGCTCTTCTATTTCTCCAACTCTGATTTGTGAACTTAGGTTGTTAACCATCCAGAAGAAAAGCTGATTAGTATCCTGCAGCATATGCCATTCACTTTGCCTTATCTGACTCAATTGATTTTAGTTGTTGTTGTACGTTTCCTTTTGTATTTCTGCTTTTCGCTTGTTATACTAGAGAGACTATACAATATTTACACATGTGTGTCTGGTTTATTTCACTTATGAGTATATGTTCAAGTGGCATCTACTTCAGTATAAATACTTCAAACTTATCATTTTTAATAGCTGAGTAATACTCTATTATATAGAAATACCACATCCTTTTCAACCATTCCTCATGTGATGGACATCTTGGTTGTTTCCAAGATTTTGCTATCACACATTGTGCTGCTATAAACATAGGTACACATATATCCCTATGATACAATATTTCCAGATCCTTTGGGAAAATTCCCAGTAGGGGGATAGCTGGCTTGAATGGGATTTCTAGTCCTACTGTTTTGAGGAGTCTCCACACTGACCTCCACAATGGTTGTACCAGTCTGGATTCCCACCAGCAGTGGAGAAGTGTTCCCTTTTCCCCACAATCTCTCCAACATTTGTTGTTGGTTGATTTCCTTATGAGAGCCATTCTTTCTGGAGTGAGATGGTATCTCAGTGTTGTTTTTATTTGCATTTCATGAATGGCTAGTGATGTGGAGCATTTTTTCATATATTTATTCACTTCTTTAATTTCATCCTCTGAGAAGTGTGTATTCATCTCAGATGCCCATTTCTGAATTGGGCATTTAAATTTGAGGACCCTGTTATATCTTAATTCTTTATATATTCTAGACAGGAGACCTTCGTCTAATTGCTTGTTAGGATTTTTTTCCAAAATTTGTGGGTTGTCTTTTTCACTCTTGACAATTTCTTTTGACGTGCAGAAACTCCTCAAGAAGAGTTGATCCCAGGTGTCGATTCTTTCAAGTGTTTCACATGCGAATATATGTTTGTTCATGAACTCTTTACCTACCCCTATGTCTTCAAGAGTTCCTCCTACTTTCTCTTCCAGAAGATTGAGTATTTCTGTTTTAATGTTTAGATCTTTATCCATTTTGACTTTTTTTAGTGCATGGTGATAGAGCTGGGTCAAGTTTTAGTTTTCGGCAAGTAGAAAGCCAAGTTTTCCAGCACCATTTGTTAAAGAGGCTTTCTTCTTCCAGTGAGTATGCTTGGCCCCTTTGTCAAAGATCACATGACTGAGTGTTATCATAGATGCCTCTGCATCGTTGAATCTATTCCATTGATCCTCAGGTATATTTCGTTGCCAATACCGTGTTGATTTTATCACAGTGGCTTTGTAGTATAATTTCAAGTCAGGAATTGTGATGCCTCCTGCCTTGTCTTTGTTGGCCAGGATTGCCTTTCCTATTCTAGGTCTGGGAGGTATGTTGGTGGCAGTTTAATAGGGATTGCATTAAACCTGTAAAACAATTTGGGAGTATGGCCATCTTCACGATGTTGTATCTTCCTATCCAGGAACATGGAATATCTTTCCATTTTCTGAAATCCTCTATAATCTCTTTTCTTAGGGTGTTGTAATTTTCCATGAAAAGATCTTTGACTTCCTTGTTTAAGTGAATTCCAAGGTATTTCATTTTCCACGGTGCTATTGTAAAAGGTATTGTTTCTATTGTTTGCCTTTCAGTGTGCTTGTTATCTGTGTAGAGGAATGCTATTGACTTTTGGGTACTGATTTTGTATCCTGCTATGCTACTGAATTTCCGTATCAGTTCTAGTAGTTTCTTGGTGGAATTTTTGGGGTCTTCCATGTAAAGTATCATGTCATCTGCAAATAGTGATAATTTAACTTCTTCTTTATCTATTCTTATTCCCTTTATTTATTTTTTCTAATGGCTGTTGCTAAGGATTCCAAGACAATATTGAATAGGAGGGGTGATAGAGGACATCCTTGTCTTGTACCTGATTTAAGAGTAAAAGATTTCAGTTTTTCCCCATTTAGGATTATATGAGCTTTTTGGTTGTCATAGATAGCTTTTATCAAGTTAAGATAGAGTCCATCTATTCCAGTTTTCTGTAGGACCTTGAACATGAATGAGTGTTTCACTTTGTCAAAAGTTTTCTCTACATCAAGTGAGATGATCATGTGGTTTTTAGATTTCAGTCTATTAATATAGTGTATTACATTTATATAGTTTTGAATATTGAACCACCCTTGCATCCCTGGGATGAATCCTACCTGGTCATGGTGTATGATCTTGATGATTTCCTGTTTTCTATATGACAGGATGTTATTGAGTGTTTTTGCGTGTATGTTAATGAGGGAGATTGGCTTGTAGTTCTCCTTTTTGGTTGTGTTTTCCCTGGTTTTGGAATCAGTATTATACTTGCCTTCAGAAATGCTTTTGGGAGTACTGTTTCATTTTCAGTTTCATTGAAGAGCTTGTGGAGTGTAGGGATTATATCTTCTATAAATTTCTTGTAGAATTCAGCTGTGAATCCATCAGGACCTGGGCTTTTTTCTTTGCTTTTTATTACGTTTCATATTCTGTTGGCTGTTATTGGTTTATTGAGAATTGTTATATCTTCTTGGTTCAGTTTTGGTAAGTTGTACCTTTCGAGGCATCTGTCCATTTCTTCTGCATCTTCTATTCTGTGAGCGTAAAGATTCTTGATGTAACTATTAATAATCTTCTGAATTTCCACTGGTAATCTTCTGAATTTCTACTGGGTCTGTGGTGATTTCCCCCATTTCATTCCGCATTGCTTGTATTTGAATTTTTCTTTCCTCTATTTGATGAGGTTGGCTAGGGGCTTATCAGTTTTATTTAGTCTTTCAAAGAACCAACTTTTTCATTTGTGGATTCTTTGAACTATTTTCTTCATCTCAATTGAATTATTTTCTGGTCTAATCTTTATGATTTCTTCCGTCTTTGCACTCTAGGTTTTGTTTGCTCTTCTTTTTCTAGATGTCGGAGGTGCAACAATAGGGTACTAGTTTGTTTCTGTTCTGTTTTCCTAATATGTGAGTTCATAGCTATGATTTTTCCTCTAAGAACTTTTTTCATCGAATCCCATAAATTCCGGTAAGTTGTGTTTGAATTTTCATTGAATTGTAGATATTGTTGAATTTCTTGTTGAATTTCATCTGTGGCCCATTGATTGCTGAGTAGGGTTTTGTTCAGTTTCCATGAATATATCAGGTTTTCTGGTTTCTTTTGTCATTAATTCCAGTTTCATTGCACTGTGGTCAAATAATATGTGTGGGATAATTTCTATTTTCTTGCATATACTTACACATGTCTTCTGGACTAGTATGTGGTCTGTTTTGCAAAATGACCCGTGTTCAGTTGAAAAAAATGTGTATTCAGCTGTGGTTGGGTGGAACACTCTGTACATATCTACCAGGTCCCTTTGTTTTAAGCTCTGGTTCAGTTGTGTTACTTCCTTGCTAATATTTTGTCTGGTTGATCTATCTTTTTGAGATAAGGTGATGTTAAAGTCTCCTGTTAATACTGTGGTCTTAGATATTAGGTTTTTCATGTCCATTAGGACTTGTCTTACATAGTTGGGTGCTCCTGTGTTTGGTGCATAGATATTTATGAGTGTTACCTGTTGCTGTTGAATTTTTCCCCTGACCAATAAAAAGTGGTCTTCTTTGTGTCATTTGATCCTTCTTGGTTTGAAGTTGAGGCTGTCTGAGAATAGAATTGCTACTCCTGCTTTTTTCTGAGGTGCTGGGGCATGTAGTATTGTTTTCCATCCTATCACTTTGAGCCTATGAATGTCCGTTTGAGTTAAATGTGTTTCTTGTATACACCATATTGTTTGATTTTGTTTCCTAATCTTGTGCCAGTCTATTTCTCTTAATTAGTGAACTGAGTCCATTTACATTGATGGTTATAATTGAAATGTGTTTACTTATGTGTGTCATGATATTTACCTTTGTATCCTGTGTTTAATTGGCTGTCCTGTTTAGTGTGTTCCTTCCTTTCTGATTCATGGAGTTCTCGTCATTGTGGTCTCTCTCTAGAACATCTTTCAGCAGCCTGTGAAGGGATGGCTTTGTCATCATGAAATTCTTTAGTTGTTCTTTGTCATGAAAGTATTTCATTTCTGCATTGAACTTGAAAGAGAGTTTTGAGGGGTATAATAGTCTTGGCTGGAATTTGTTTTCGTGCAGGACTTGAAGAACTCTGCTCCATGCTCTCCTTGCCTTCATGGTTTGTGTAGAGAAGTCGGCTGTATTTCTGATTGGTTTTTCTTTGAATGTGATCTGCTTCTTCTCTGTAGCAGCTTTCAGTGTTTTATTTTTTGTTTTGGATTTCTGGGATCTTGACTATTATATGTTTCGGTGTGTTTTTACTTGGGTTGAAGTTATTTGGTCTTCTGTATGCTTCGGTTACCTGAGAATGTTGGATTGTTTCCTCATGTTTGGGAAGCGTTCTGCGATTACTTCTCCCCAAATTCTTTTTATGTCATTTGTATTGACTCCTTGATTTTCGTTGATACCAATTATTTTCACATCGTTCATCCTGGTGTCATGTTGCAGGTGATGGATTATTTTTTACTGCATTCTCATTGTTTTTAAGAAATCCTTTCTCACCTTTTCACTAGCTGCACCAGCATCTTCAAGACCTGAAACTGTCTTCACTTTCACTCAAATGGTTTTGAAGACTCGTGATTGATATTTTTAGTTCTTCTATTTCTCTTTGCCTCTGTTTAATGCATTCTATTTATTTTCTGTATTGCTCATTCAAGGAATCTATCATATGTCTGATTTCCCCCATTTTTTTTTATCCATGTCTTTTTTAGAGGTAGTTATTAATTCTTTTTCTGCAGTGTTTCTTCCAAGTTGGGTTTCCTCTGTATATTTCTGGACTTGTTTCTTTATTTCAGGTGGTATGGTTTCAAGGTATTCTTTTCTTTTCAAAGAATTCTTTTTTGATTTCAGAATTTATTTCTGCTTTGAGTTCCTCATGACCTTTCTGCTGTTGTTTCTTTGCTTCAGATGCTGTTAATTCATATGTTTCAGCTGGAATAATGCTCTCTGTACTTGTTCTGTGTGAGCATTGTTTTTCCACCCAATGTTTCTGGATTTGATTCTTTAGTCCAGATACTATGTATTCATATATTTCTTTTTGTATTTGAGGAATTAATTCTGGTCAGATTTCCTCTCTACCTTTCTGCTGTTGATTCTTTGCTCTTGTATCTGTTAATTCATTCATTTCAGCTGAGGTAATGTCCTTTGCACTTTCTGCTGGACTCCTGTCCTGTGATTGTGTTTTTGTATAGCACTGATCTTTGACCTTTGGTGTAGAGCTTTGCTGCAGCTATAACCTTAGCATGTAATGAGATTCGGGTGCCAGTCTATTACGTTTGAGATTATCCAGTTATGCCTGTCCTGTATCTAGCTGTTGTGTTCAGTTCCTTTTTGCTGCAGCTCCTGTGGTTCCCCTCTGGTTGCCTGGACAGGTCAATATGAACCGAACCAGGATGCAGATCAAGGAGTGAAAATTCCCAATATCTTTACTGGCTTTATTGCGAGGGTCCCGAAAGTTGCCAGAGTCAGTCCTCCTGTCTCAGGCAGGTCACTCTCTAGATGGGCGGGCCTGGACTTTGGTGGATCTGCTGGGCCCCCATAAAGATAGTGGATGTTCTTATTTACTGTGTAGGCTGTGCTGAGTCAACCAACCTGTGGTGGCTCTGTAGCCATGGGCTGGAACCACAGAAGGCTGGGAAACGTCCCTTTGGTGCGGTGGGCCTGGAGCTGTCACTCACTGGCTGAGCTGCGCTGGGTCGCGGGCTCTGGGGTGAAACTTGGGATTGCTGGGAAATGTCCCTCTGTTGCGACGGACCTGGAGATCTCCCTCCAGGCTGACCTGCACTGGGTCTGGGTCCGCGGGAGGTGTGGGGCACGGAATCGCTGGGAAATGTCTCTCTGGCGCAGCGGGCCTGGAGCTCTACACTCACTGAACTTTGATGCCCAGGGAGTCAGGGAAATTCCCACTTGCTCAGCGGTCTTTAGGGCAGGGGTTCCGGGGTGTTGCTGCTGAGTGGAACTGAGGTTTCAGGTCGGTCACTGGCTTGGAGTGCGTGCAGGATAAAGCCAAAGACTCTCCTTCAGACTCACCACACCACACACTCACTGATCCGGGAAGCCTGGTGAATCATGCAAATTCCCACTCACTGAGAGGGCTTGGGGCAGGATCCAGGACGCTGCAGGAGTCAGCCCCACTGTCTCAGGCTGGTCTTTCACGGGCTGGGTGGCTGTGAATGGGTTTGAGCAATAATAGCATTTGTTTATTACTTACTTTATTACTTACACTAATCCATACCATTACTCTAAATTTTTTAGATATAATGGGAATTTTTCCAAGGCCATATTGGTAGTAAAGTGGTAGAGACAAGATTTACAGCTAGGCAGCCTGACCTCAGAGTTCATGCCTTTAATTTTTATTTCTTTCTCTATTTTTTTTTGGCAGAACCGGGGATTGAACTTAGGCCTTTGCACTTGCCAGGGAAGTACTTATTCCACTGAGCCATCTCCTTGGCTCCCCATGCCTTTAGATTCTATATCATATTACCAGAATGTAGATAACCAACAGTATAACTGCTGTTCCAAACTGGAACATCACTGTGGAATACCACCACTGTCTGTCTGTTATTATTAATAGAGCTTTTCTCTGGAGCCTATTTTGTTCATAGTCTGTGAATATTGGTAAGGTTCATATTCATGGTTAGAGTCTTGGATGTTTTAAACTGGTAGTAAAAATAGTACTGAACCTTACTAGAAACCATTTAAGACAAAAAAAAAAAAACCAGATATATTTCATTTTTGATGAAATGAAATATCTCTAATGTTTATCTAAAATTTAGAAGGATGAAAAGTAAATGGAAGAATTTTAGAATATTCAGCAACTAGACTGTGAAATCTTAACAGTCTATAGAGGGATACCCCAATGGTAAGCAAACCAATTCACCCAGAAGAACTTTAAAAAGGCTCAGGAATCAGAGGGGCTAGGTAATAGAAAGTAGATGAGTGAGATGCAGTTAGTGTTTTTGAAAAAATATTGTATTTTCTTGTCCTCTCCCCTTTGCTAGTACTACCTACTACCACCTCTCCTTCTCTGTAGGCATGTGAAGAACTGAACCTGAAAGACTGCAGAGGTGAATGTGGGAGTGAGGAGAATTAAGTCAAGTCTGCATGTTAGTGAGATCCCTAATTCCTTCTTATGCTTAGTTTTATGATACTAGCAATGCAGGTTTCAAGTATTTTTATGTCCTCACACTTCCTTTGATGGGAAGTTGAAGGATCCTTTTTTGAAGGCATTATCTATAGCAGAGATAAACCGCAACAGATACTGAATGTATGTTTTCCTGGTGAAAAATCCAACTGGCTTCCTGATAGCTGTCATTTGCATATGAAATATTTACTCAAACTCTCAGAGTTCATAGAAAGGGCTTTTAGAAAATGATTGAATTGTGGGGGCATTATAGCTGAATTGCTGTTAGGAGATAGGCCCTGGGTAGAGCAGAGAACAGGGCCTTTTCTTTTTATATCCTTCCTCGCCCCCTTAATGTGATCAACTTGTCTTCTATACAGGCCTTTCCACTATTCTGTTTCTGCTTTTGAGCCATTTGAGCATGGAGTATAATCATGAGCCTAAATAAACCTCTGTTTCTTATAGATATTGTAGGTGTAACATGTTATGTCCCAGTAACAAGAAGCTGAAATTTAGAAATAATACCGGGATTGCAAATGTGTTTAAAACTTAAATGGGTACACAGAGCACACAGCACAAGGAATCCTCAGGGCACATTGTAATGTAATCTACTAATCTGGTTTGCTTCTCCTAACCTACCATAACCTCCTCTTACCTCACCTTTTCTTCATTTTTAAGGACTGCAAAGGTAAAAGCTTTGCTCAGTTTCTCTTATAACATAGTGTGACCAAGTATGATAGAATGCTGCTCTATAAATGTAAGTAGGTGTCTGCTAAAAAGCTGAGAAAATGTTTTGTGATATAGGCACTATCTCTTTCTCCTCCTTTCTCTTTTATGTTTTCCTATGTGGTATGTTGTGAAGCTATCCAGAGCAGTTGTTTTCTGATATGAGAGTAACAGATTCTTAGCTCTGATACTCTTATTTTTAACCTACCTTCCTTTCCTTTCCTTCCCCTTCCCCTCTTCCTTCCTTCTGTCCGTCTATCCATCTGTCCTTCCTTCCATCACAGGGTCTCACTATGCACCTCACACTTGTAGTGATCCTCCTGTCTCAGCCTCCCTAGCACTGGGATTACAGGCATGTGACAAGGCACCCAGTTTCAGTGGACAGATCGGTTGGGGCCAGCATGGCATGCAGTAGCAGGGATGGAATCCGGGTCCTTGCACTTGCCAGGCAGGTGCTTAGACTGCTGCCTACCTCTGATATTCTTGAACTGCTGAATCAGTCTTAACAACTACCCATTTTCAGATTTCATGAGTATCTGTGTTTCCTTGTTTTGCTAAGCTGCTGTGTATTGGCTTTTCTTTACCTATAGTCACACACTATTCTAATTCACATTTTTAAAGGACAAAACAATAACAGCAGCAGGTATCACACATAAAGGTTCAAATAAGAATGGCATCAGTCACAGATCAAAATTGGAGAAATAGAAGAGCCACAAGGCCAGCCAACATTTTGGCCCTAGCCTTTCAAGGTCAGCGAAGACTCAGGACATAGGAGAACCTGTACTGCAACATCATGAAACTCAGTTGAGCTCCAAATTTTCTGAACAAGGAGATTATGGAGCCACAGAGGAAAGAGATCGAAGTTTTATAGTGTGCCTGGGGAGAGTTACATGGAGAGAAAACGTTCTCTCAGGCTCTCACAGAGAGAAAACTGGTCAAGCATTGGCCGTGACTCATCCACATGGATGACACAGACAAAGGATCTACAGAATAAGGTACAGGACTACAAGATAAACCCTGAGGGGACTTCACTGACCTCATAAGGAACATAATGTACATGTCTTGGTATGTAAGTCTTGCTCTATCGAGGTCTTAACCATCCAGCAGAAATGTATAAAAATGAAGTACACACTGCGGGCCATAATAAGTTGAGCTGTAAATGGCTATCGTCGACAACTTCTTCGGATAACTCACTATTGTTGTGGAATGCTGGACTGTGTTGGACTGTGTTGTTGAGTTCAGGGACCTAAAGTAGTTGAATGACAATGGAGTGCCCATCTTTGACAGTTGTAGACAAAGGAAGGGTTATAGAAAGGAAGAATCATGATGTGTGTGTATGGACAATACAATTGGGATAGATAACTCCGTGCTTCTACATAATCCTATGATAGGCAAGATTTGCACTAATGGTGGTTGGACAGGATATTATGTCAGCTTCTAGTACTATAGACAAACACTAGGAAAATAACAAGGTAGAAAGTATTAATTACTGAATATTTGATGTAATTCAGGTATAAAAAATAAGATATGCAAACAGCTACACTCTATTTAATGATGAGAGACATCTACTATAATAATGTTTGTAAGCATAATATCATGTATGCACCTTCTATGATACCAAAACATTATGAAAACAGTTTGCAATGTATTAATTTATCAAATCCATCTTGTCAAGGTATCTTAAAACTGTCTCATTGATATTTGTACTTCAATAAAACAAAAATAAAAAGAAATAAGCAATCAGAAAAAAGAAGAAAAAGAATGGCATCAGAGGGCTGGCCTGGTAGCTTAACAGACTAAAGTGCTTTCGTAGGCACAGTGCAGAAGCTGGAGTTCGATCCCCGGCATGCTGAGACAGTGATTGAGACAGAGTGTGGTGGTGCGCGCCTGTAATCCCAATGCTTGGGAGGCTGAAAACCGGAGAATCACTACGAGTCCATTTATGTAGTGAGATCCTGTAGACTCTGTCCTAAATAGAGGGTAAAAAAGAATGGCATCAGATTTCACCAAAGAACATTAAAAACTAGAAGATAATAGAGCAGTGATGGTAGCTATGAAGGAAAATAATTTTTGACCTTGAAATTTTTACATTCTCAAACTATCAGCTAAGTATGACTGACAGAGACATATAAAATTGTAAAATATTTACCTTTCATGCACCTTAGAAAGCAAGTGAAAGGTGGGGGTCTACAAAAGTGGAGGTAAGAGGAAAGCGTATGATCTGGGACACCTTGATAGATAAATGAAGGCCTCATGCATTCCTAGAACTCACCAGGCCAGTGCTTGAGTAGAGCATGATATTTTTAGGGGACATAGTCATAAGTAAAAATAAAATATCTGATAGATTTGATACTAAGAAAAAAATTGTAGTTTGAGGTATGTTTAGAGCTCTTGTCATATTGGGAAAGATTCAACTAGAGATTGAGAAAAAAGAATAAAGTATAATAAATCAACCTTAGAAAATAGGAAAGGTACTATAGAAAGGAAATGTAATTGTATTTAATGCTTTAATCAGTAAACATTATTTACATAGTGCTTGGTTCTGTTTGGTTGGCTAGGGGAGGGAAGAAGTGAAGTGGATATAAAACAAAAGCTCTCATACCACATAGGGGTCAAACTAACAGTATATTCACTTGATTTTGAAGCATGGAATTTGTCTGAAGATGAGAGAAGCTTAATGGTGTGACCTGTAGAGAGGCTGCCACAAGACTTCTGGGTATTAAGTCTCAATATGTGCATGTTTTTGTTACTTTGAAAAAAATAAGAAAAAGAAAGCTCATAAGTAGAGGAAACTCGTAGTTTTTATAAAAACCTTTTTCTTAACATAGTATTCTTCACAGAAACTTTGACAGGGGCTTTAAAAAAGGGTTAGGGACAGCTATTGGAAAAGCGTGGGGATTGCTAATTTGGGGCCAGAGCTACAGCTCAATGGCACAGTACCTGCCTAGTAAGCGCAAGGTCCTGAGTTTGATTCCTGATACTGAGAAATTTTTTTTCTATTGGAACATGAATATGGAATATATTAAAACCTCTTCTTCCCGGTTTTAACATATTATTATTATTATTATTATTATTTTTTTTTTTTTTTGTCTTTTTGAGACAGGGTCTCACTATGCGGTTCAGGCTGGCCTTAAGCTCACTTTGTAGCTCAGGCTGGTCTCGAACTCACAACAATCCTCCTGCCTCAGCCTCCCCAGTGCTGGGATTACAGGCATGCGCCACCACACCCGGCTAACATATTATTTATATTACTTAGTAGTATATGTTTTGCAGTAATGTCCACAATGTTTATATTCCTTGTAGAAAGTTGGTACATGTATATAATACATCTTATTTCCTTTTCTCATGTCCTTTCCTCCCCCCATCTTCTTTGTTTTATTTGGTACGTGTTTGTAGTACATAATATTTGCATTCCTTATGTGGAATTGGAACATGTTCAAACATGCCCCATCCCTCACTTTTCTCCCCTCTCTGTTTCTTAATGCTCTTCCCTTTTGAGAAAGATCTCCCTACTTCCTATTATTTATCTTTTATTTTACTCTTTATTTACACTTTAGATTTCTCATAGAAGGGAAGTTGTGTGTCTTATTTTCACTTTGCATTAATGTCTCAAGGTGCATCCCTTTTCCTACAAATGACTGAGGCTTATCTTTATTTATGGCAAAATAGTATTGCATTGCATAAAAATACATTTCTTTATCTGTTCACCTGTTGATGGATATGTACCCACTTCCAAGTTTTAGCTGTTGTGAGTTGTGCTCTCTAATTATAAGTGTGCATGTATATGGTATGTAGTACAATATGTTTAATTCCTTTGGGAGAATATATAGAAGAGGAATAGATGGGTTGAATGGAATTTCTACTTTCAGATTTTTGAGGAACCTCCACACTAATTTCCGTAGTAGTTGTACTGGTTTAGATTTCCACCAACAGTGTAGCCTGCAGCCTTCCCGGTATTTATTATTTGGTTTCTTGATGATACTCATTATTTTGGGATAAGGTGCTATCTCAGCATTGTTTTAATTTGCATTTGTGCAGCTTCCAGTAATGTTGAATACTTCTTCATGTATTTATTGGCCATTCAGAATTCTTCTGTGAGGTATCTATTTCACTTTGTACTTTTTTGATTGGATCTTTTATTTTGAGACGTCTAATTTTTTGAGTTCTTTATATATTTTTTATATATTCTAGTCTTTCTGATGGTTAGAAAATTTTATTGTCTATTTTGTAGTTTGTTTCACTTTATTGGTTGTTCCTTTTGCTGTGCAGAAGCTTTTAATTTAATGTAACCCCATTTGTTAATTCTTAGAACTGTTTGCGGTACAACTGTGATTCTGTTTAGAATGTCCTGACCTATGCCTGTGATTTCATGAGGTTGACCTAGTTTATCTTCCAGCAAGATACAGATCATCAGCTAATTCATCCCCAGAGACATCATAACCCTGCCCTCTTTACTATAGTGCAATCAGGTGTTAAGTAAGAGTAGGAAGACAGGAAAGAACAGGGACATTTTCCATATGTTGTTGAGAGAGGAGGATAAGAAAAGACGTCTTTTATTTTTATTTTTTGTCTTTTTGAGACAGGGTCTCACTGTACAGTTCAGGCTGGCTTTTAGCTTACTTTGTAGCTCAGCCTGGTCTCAGACTCACAGCAATCCTCATGCTTCAGCTTCTCAAGTGCTGAATTACAAATATGTACCACCACCACACCTGGCTTGTCACATTTTAATTTTATGGGAACAACAGAGTTCTGGGTCAAGACCAGAGCATGTTATCCATCTCTTGTCCTATGCAGGTTCATGTTAGGAAAGTTCTATTTATGTTATGCATTAGTAGAAATAAAGCTACCTGTGATCTTCTTGACTAGATTAAGGGTCTTCCTTTTCAGAGCTACAAAACTTTCATTTTGTATTACATAGTCGTTTTGGAGACCGTTTTCATGCTTTTTTTCTGAGGTCCATGGGGCGGGGGGAGTGGCTTTTTAAATTTTTGTCCCTAGTAGCTTTTAGTGCCTGGGAATGAAATGGTAGATGTTGGATACAGAGTTAGGAAATCTGTATAAACCTGTAAAATGGTCTGACTTTGATTTTCTCTTTGCCCCTTGCTTTGTACAGAGCAGTCATTAGTATCTTAAATTCCTCTTAGGAAAAATAGATATCATAAACTTCTAGGTCTCTAAGAATTTAAAAACTTATGATTATTGATAGTCCTAAGATTACATTTTAAAGTCTATGATAATGACTATTTGCTACATCTTCATTTTTTGTAGCTCTTACTGTGATTTATAATTTTTGTCACATGTTTTGGCTGTGTTGGGATTGAATGTAGGGGCTTGCACTTGCTAGGCAAATGCCTTACCATTGAACTACATCCCCAGCCCTGTGTCTTAACTTAAAAGAATTATTTTCCCTATAAACTATAAGATTCTCTTTGTTTTGACTCATGTTATTTTTCAGTGCCTGTTAGAGAGCTTTGCACATAGAGACACAGAGACATTTATTGAATGAACTTATCCTGATGGGCAGTTTTGGGTGCCTCTAAAATTCCTGTTGTTATTCCAGACATTTTAGGAAAGTATCTTTAAGTCAGAATACAGTCACTGAGATTTTATATATTGTCCTTGTCAGCTGTTATGTAATACCACTTTTGTGCATACTTGGAATAGTTTTTCATTTCCTGCATATTTAGTGCTATTTCACTCCTTTAATTACCTCTTCAAAGTTGCTTTCTTTCATGATGTCTCTCTAAGTGAATCTTTTCTTCTGACTCTCAGCAACTTCATGTACAAAGCTGTGGTTTATGTAAGATTTTTTTTCTGAGTTAAAGTGTAAATGATTTGGGGCACAATTTTGGTGCCTGGATAAAGCACTGTATACATATTTTAATGAGTTTCAAATCTAAATGATTCAAATCTACAAGCTGGTTTTTCTCTTGAATACATACAAGTAAAAATGTTAAGGACTTGGCATAATATTTTTAGGCTTTGCCAAATCTAACATTTTGAAATGGAATTTAAATGTTTTACCAAATTCCAAACGTCATGGCATTTATTTCTTTTTTAACTAGAAGCTGTAGTTTTCCAAAAGACTGAATAGAAGTATTTTTCTAAACTATTTCATATCTTTAAAAGAATTTTCAGCTTTTAACAGTAATCTGTGTAGCAGGTTCATGCAGTAACTTGAGGTCATTTGTCCGTATTTTCCTATCCTCCCTCTTTCTCTACCTCTACCTTTAGTTCTTCCCATTCATGATACTGTTTTAGCTTAAACCAAGAATATGTGATAGAATGGATTTTCTTCTGAATACTATGTGCTTCAAAGCAGACACATGCCAAATAATGCTATAGAAAGTGATGATTGAAAATGCGTATTTTTAAAAACCTTAATTGATCAATTAATTAATTTGGTACAGGGTCTTACTGTGTAGATTCATAGTGATCCTCCTGTCTCAGCCTCCCCTGTGTTGGGATTATAGGCATGCCTGGTTTTGGGGGCCAGCATGGCATACTGTGCAAGGGATCGAACCCAGGTCCTTGTGCTTGCCAGGCAGGCACTTAGAATGCTGAGCTATCTCCCCAGCTCAATTTGATGAATGTTTAAGCTAAAGAAAATACTTATTATAGTAAAAGGAGCATTTCTAAGAAAATGAGATTTCCCTTCTTAATTGCAGTTTGGGGTTCAAATATTGGGGTTATTTTTTTAGAACGTTGAGATTCTTCATTGGGTTATGTTTTCAGGCTCACTCGGTCTTTCTAACATGAGTACTGATTGTGATAAAACCTTCCTTTTTAGGAGTGTTGTCATTGGGTCACATAGGTCCTGGTGTGTTGTAATGGTATCATAGGATTCCAGGAATGGTTTGATTTCTTACTTGATTTCCTCTTGGGCCTGCTGAGTGTTCAGGAGTGTGTTATTAATTTTCCAGGTATTTATCCTTTTTCTGTGGTTGAGTTCAATTTTCCTTGCACAGTGTCCTATAGTAAACATAGGGTGATTTCTCTTCTTTTCTATTTGTTTAAGCAGGCTTTGTGGACTATTTGGTCTAAGTCTTCCAAATTACCACCAACACAAACATCATGGGTAACCTCAATGCCCCATTTATTCAAAGGGATACCTCATTTTAAAAAATCAGTAAAGAAATATCACAGCTGATCACACCCTTGAACATTTGGAGGTATATTGGATTTCTACAGATTTTGCTTTCTTATGGCAATAGAATACACATTCTTCTTAGCAATATACATTAATTTGTTTTATGTTTCAAATTTTCTTTTAATTACTGCTAAATACTTAACATTTGAAAAGTAATTTATATATATATATGAAATGTTTAAAAGGCCCTACAGATGACCCACTACTATTATGGACTACTGGACTATATTGGATTATTTTGCTGAATTCATGCACCTACAATATTTAAATGGCAATGGAATACCCATCTCTGACAAAACTAAACTAAAAAGAGGATATAAATAAAGAACCATTTTGTATATGTATATAAAAAATAGGATAGATATATAGATACTTTCTCTTAATTCAGTGAGAAGAAAGATTTGTATTAATAGTATTTGGACAGGGCATCATGTCTGTATCTTGTACTATTTATAACCACTCTGAAGACAACAATATGCAATGTATTATTTGTTGAAATGTCCTACTAATCAGTGTTGAACCTGTCTCTCATTGCTATTAGTTTCTCAATAAAATTAATAGAAAATATAGAACTGTTAAGACCCTTAAGTCCTTATTTCAGACAAATAATACATACATTTCTTAAAAATAGGACTAAGGCTAACTGAAGTTAGAAAAAAATTAGAAAACAATATGTAATGTATTAATTATTGAAACTGTCATACTATTCGGTTTTGAAACTGTCTCATTGCTATTTATTTCTCAATAAAATTAAAAAAAATGAGATTAATGTGTTTGAAATGCTTGGGGGATATTTTGAGGTAAAATATGACAATATGTCTTAATATCATAAAATTTTAAAAAGAAAAATATGAATATTTATTTTGATCATTTGGCATTGCTCAGCCATGTATGAAAAATAAAAAAGTTAAAATATTTCCTTAGCCACTATATTCATCAGAACTGGCACAGGTGCCTTCTCTTTGTTCCTCAAAGTCAAAATGACCATTAAAGGTAAATGTTTTCAATTGATTCAGGACTGGAGGAACCCGTAACGGCACAACTGAAGACCCTCATGTAAGAGGACTTCCAGAGCTGTTCCCCCAAACAGCAAAAATGATGTTATAGGTGTGTCTGAAGTGAGGGGGAGTGTTTTGAGGGGCATTAATGGCAGTGTATCTTTTACTGCAATACATGTTTTAAAATTTAATCACACTGTATTTTTATCATATCTCATACCACAGTGTATCCAGTGATTTATGTGTATTTCAGCCCCCTTACCTATCCTAAGATTTAAATTTAAATTTTCTCATTTTACAGCAAAGGAAATTGAAATTGTTTTCAGGAATAAGCAGTTTGTCTTGTTGTAAAACTTAAAAATTTACAGCCAGTACTAGAAAGTAAGACTAGAGCAGGATGTATCCTATCTTCCTTGCATATCAAATGTTACCTGGGAATGTCAGTATAAATATATTTGTTCTAACACTATTTGAATTGAGGCTTTGTTTAAAGATGATAAATATTTCTCCTGATGTCAGCCATGCCTTTTTTAGTATGATAGAAAATAATGATAAAGAGTGTGTCATAAATATATATAGTGAAATGGTAAGGATTCTAAAATATTTTGACAGAATTTAAAGAGAAACTAAACTTGAGAGGATAAAATTTATCAGAACAGATATTAGGCATATGTTACAGATCCCCCTAAGTACAAAGAATTAGTGAGCTGGGCTCCTGGAAGCATTGCAGTTGAATCCAAGGGTGATTTGCTGCTTGGATTCCCCCTTCTTCTGGGGAGTCAGGCTCATACAGCTATCAGCTACCTAGATGAGGCCCATCCCACATTGTGGAGGGTAATCTGTTTTCCTTACAGTCTGTGGGCTTAAACATTAACTTTTACTTAAAAGTGCCACCACAGGACTATCTGGAATGTATTAAAAGATACCTGGGTACTGTGATCTTTAATCATCACAATAATGGACATTCATAACATAAATATTTCATTTGTGAATGAACTGACAGGATGGTTGAAGGAACTAGTATTTCTTATTGGAAAAAGGAAGACAGAAGAAAAGTGACTTCTAATATTTGAAGATTTTGGAGATTTCTAGTGCTGAGGGCAGAAACAAGGGGGTAGAAAGAGGTAGAAGGTTTAGAGACAGCACAATTAAAGTATTCTACCATTTCTTTGCTGAATATCTTCAGGTAGGCAGGTACTTTCCAAATAAGCAATCAACATATGTATCTTTGAAACAGGTAAGTGGCTTCACAGAACGACTTCCATGTACTGATATCTGAAAGTCCCCCAGTGCAAGGTTACTTTTCAGTACAGTGACTCAAAAGTGAAATCACTATGCTAGTAATCCTCCTGTTGTCCACAGACTTATTCTAACTCCTTTTAGTGTTTCATTTTTGAAGATAAAGAGGTAGGCAAAATGATGATGATAATAATAGTGCAAATGGATTTACATGGATTATTTTCATGGAAATCTTATAATTAGTACCTATGGTAGAAGTACTTGTAACATTGAGAAGCACACAACATAGAAAACCAGTGAAATGAAAACAACCAACTGAAAAACAACAAAAATTACCATGTGGAGCTTAGTTTATTTATGAATGGATAGTACAGAACATTTGAAGAGTGTCAAGTGTTAGTTCCTTGCTGGGATTGTCTTTTCTTATGACACTTAAGTCTAGGGATTGAGAATTCTGTATCCTACTGTTCTTTCCATCTGGTCAAAGAATACCAGTTGAATTGTCCAATGATGTTAGTTAAGAATTGACAGTTAAGGGTCAGGGAGATAGCTCAGTAGAATAAGCGCTTGCCTGGTAAGCACAAGGTCCTGAGTTCAATCCCCGGCACTGCAAAAACAAACAAACAAAGAATTGACAGTTAAATACAGAGAAAATTAATCCTATTTTTCTTTCTCAGCTCGGTCACTTTGTCCTTCTTTACATTGCCAATATTATTGTTCTTACACTCATTTCTTCCCCTGCTTGTATTCTGTATTCTCTCTCTCTTTTTTTGGTATTCTGTATTCTCAGACTTCCTATTTATGGAAAAAATTCTTGGTATATGGTATAAAAAATAAAATCTATTATATAACATTTGGGTGTTGAATGGGAAGATAAAAGCAATATATGGGAATATTTTGTCATTCTTTTTTTTTTTAGCTAACCTTTACAGTTTTTTAAAAAGACATGAAAAAATTAGGATTAGTCAATATCATATAAAACATGAGATTAGATTTTTAGTTATTTGCCTTGGCAGGATAATAATAGCCTTGTTCAAGTTAATATTAGAATGACAATCATAAGAAATATTTTATAGCTATGTGGTGGGTTCTTTAGCTGTCATAAATCTACCCTTGTGCTTTCTCATTGTTTTGATGAATAACACCTACCGGTTTAAGTGTTGCTTTAAAAAAAAATTCCAGTGATAAACTGACTTGGAGATCCTTTGATGTTTTTCTACTCTGAAACTGACTCTGCTTTAAAAATTTCTTCACAAATACAATACTCACGTGCTTTATTTCCTTTTTTGCGTGTCAGAGCATTCTCATTGGTAGCATGTTGTGGAAGATTGCCCCTTATTCAATTTTGTGCACTGATGGTGAACAGAAAATATTTTTAGCCTTCTTTGTAAAAATGATTTATACAATATGCTCTAAAAAGTTAGTGTTAATGATAGAATTCTAGAGCTATTACAATGAAGAATAAGAATAGAGCTATTACTTTCTCAAAAGTGAAAAGTGTCTTTTTGTTAATTTTTGCTCTTCCTTCTCCATTTGGTTACTAAAAGCAATGCAGCAAAATTCCTTGAAGGTACAAATAGTATTAATTTTTTTCTGGAACTTCACCAGTGTGTATCAAAAGAAATTTGAAAAGAATATTTACTTACATGGTACAGCTTTAGAATATAATAAGTTGGGTGAATTAGTATGTTTTAAAAAGAAGCATGAATAGCCTATGAAGAACAGAAAAGAAGTATGTGGATTCCCTCACTTATCCTGATCGAACCAAAGTTATTTGCATGTGAACAGACTGAATTTTTACAAAGTCTGTATAACACTGTCAGCTGCAGAAGAATGATGGAGTCGTAGACAGGGGAACTTTTAGCTTTGTGAAAGACATTATTATTCGTAGATGTTTCTATAATAGCTTTTTCAAGTATGATCTCAAAGAAAATAACAATGCAGACAAGTAATTACTTATGGCCAATTAAAGTAATTCTTTCAATTCTGTGACATTTTAAATTGCAGATAGATCTGGATCAGTAAGGTAATAAAACTTTAAAAAATGAGTAAGGTTTTATAGATTCTTTAAGGGATCCAGTGAGAGTAACAAACTATTTCTTTTTTTCAGAAATTGCCCCTCTTCTTTTTTTATTTTTGTATTTTAGGGAAGGGTCTACAGGGTTTTCAGGGTCTCACTACTAGATCAGATTCTTAGTGATCCACCAGTTTACAGCCTCCCAAGAGCTGGGATTACGGGCATGCACCACTATGCCCAGTCTCAATCACCCTGGGGGTAGGGCCAGCATGGCAGGCCCAGAGATTAAACCCCTGGCCCCTGCTCCTGCTTGCAGGTGCTTTAATCTGCTGAGCTATTTGCCAGCCTGTCCCTCTTCTTTTTAAACATTTATTTTCTTCTCATATTTTAAGTAATTATATGAAAAAAGAATAGTGCTAAAAGAAAAACTTTAGACAGATGGAAGTTAACAGAGTTTATTTGGGCAAAGACCAGTTTGTGAGTGAGGCATCTGTCAGAAACAAGAAGAGAATCAGAGTTCTGCTGTCATTGTGGGCAGGTAGGATTTACCAGAAAAAGTGAAGGTACAAAAATCATTTGCCCTGTTTTACCACAGCCTGCTGAATTGGCTCTATTAAACCTAGCCCAGCTGCTGTGATTGGTAGAGACTCAGCTATTTGTTACAATAGTAAATCATAAGTTAGACTTTCAGTTAGTGTACATGCCAAGTTAGATTTCCATTCTTTACATTGGAACTGAAAGGAGAGAGGCAGCCTTAAGTCTGTTAGTTTAACATTAAGAAGGAATGATTATTTATTCATTTAGGAGGTACCTCAGCTGTAGAGTTTATGTTACTTCTAAGTTAATATACAATCAATATCATTATAATCATTGCATGTTTTTCTTTTGAGATTTTATTTGTTATTATTTGCCCCCTATGGTTAGTACTCACTTCTAGTCCCAGTTCATTTTACAGGTTCTCAACCAACAGTGGTTGGCTATCTGTGGTCTTGTTTGTTTGTTTGGTACCAGGAATCAAACTCAGGACCTTGTGCTTGCTAGGCAGGGATGTGCCACTGAGCTATATCTCCAGCCCTATGTTTGGGTCTTTAATGTTATACTTTCTCATGAGAAGACACTGAATTAAACTTTTTGCTTTTTTCAGTCATTTCTCATCATCTTTCTACCTTCCTTGCTATTTTTACTGAACAACCAATGATGCTTCTTGACCTCAGAATTTGTACAATCTTCCCTGAGTTTGGTTGCCTGTCAGCAACCTTCAACTCCCCTCTGCTTTGTCTAAAGTTTTTGCCTTCTTCATATACCCAACTCAAGAATACATCTCCTTTGTTATTAAGAGTTCTTTAGATGCTAAAGGCTTAGTTGGCCTATGTGTTTAGGCTTTGTGTCTTCACTGTACCCTAAATGTAAGTTTATCATCATACCTTTAATGCTTTTTTGTTTTTGGTTTCCATTTTTGCATCTCTCCTACGTTTTGAACTCTAAAGAGGCAAAACACACCTACTAATTGCCTTTTGAACTAATTAATATTTTCAAGTTCTCAATACATATGAATCTTTGAATATAGGAATGAGAAACATTAATTCCTGGGAACTCTTGTGAATTCCTAAAATCAAAAATTGTTCTTAAAATACTTCCAAGAGCTTCCTGGCAACTCCTTGGAGCCCCTGCCCACAAGCCCACTGAATGACTGAGAATTTTTCTGTCTCACTCAAGCCCGGCCTGGTGAGTGTGTGGGAGAGCTTCTGCGCTCCCCAGTGCTCCCTGGACCAGGGACCCAACAGAGGGGAACCACAGACTCACAGTTGTACCAGAAGAGCTGCAGCAGAAAGAAACTGAACACAACAGCTAAATCCAGGCCAGGCATAACTGGATAATCTCAAACTTAATAGACTGGCACTTGAATCTCATTATGTGCTAAGGTCGTAACTGCACCAAAGCTCTACACCAAAGGTCAGAGTTTTTCTTTTATACAAAATGACAATGACAAGGAGCGAAATACAATCTCAGACCTTGAGTCCACCAATAAGTGCAGAGGACACTAGCTCAGCAGAAATGAATGAATTAACAGGTGGAAGCAAAGAAACATCAGAAAGATATAGAGGAACTCAGATCAGGATTAACGCCTGAAATAAAAAAGAAATATTTGAATACATAGCATCTGAAATAATGAATCAAATCCTGAAACATATGGGGGAAACCCAATGCCCACCCAGAACAAGTGCGGAGAACACTATTCAAGCTGAAACATATGAATTAACAGTATCACAAGCAACGAAACAACAGCAGAAAGGTAAAGAGGAACTCAAAGCAGAAATAATTTCTGAAATAAAAAAGAATTCTTTGAAATCATAGCATCTGAAGTAGAGAATCAATTCAGGAAATATATTAAGAAAACCCAATTTGGAAAAAAACTCTGCAGTAAAAGAATTAATAGCTACCTTTAAAGAAGACATTGATAAAAAAATAGAGGAGATCAGAAATATGATGGATTCCTGGAATGAGCAATACAGAAAAGAAATAGATCGCATGAAGCAGAGTCAAAGAGATATAGAAGAACTAAATATCTCAAAGACGAGTCTACAAAACCTTTTGAGTGAAAGCGAACACAGAGTTTCAGATATTGAGGACGCTGGCACAGCTAGTGAAAATGTGAGAAAGGATCTCTCAATATCAACGAAGATACAGGCAAAAGTAATCCATCACCTGCAAGATGATGCCAAGATGAACAATGTGAGATTAATTGCCATAAATGAGAATGAAGGAGTCAATACAAATGATATAAAAAGAATATGAGCAGAAGTAATAGCAGAAAACTTCCCAAATATTAGGAAACAATCCAACATTCAGGTAACCAAAGCACACAGAACACCAAATGACTTCAACCAAAATAAAAACACACTGAGACATATCATAGTCAAGATCCCAGAAATCCAACACAAGAATAATAGACTGAAAGCTGCTAGAGAGAAGAAGCAGATCACATTAAAAGGAAAACCAATCAGAAATACAGCCAACTTCTCTACACAAACCATGAAGGCAAGGAGAGCATGGAGCAGAGTTCTTCAAGTCCTCTATGAAAACAAATTCCAGCCCAGACTACTGTACCCTGCAAACTCTCTTCTAAGTTTGATGGAGAAGTAAAATACTTCATGACAAACAACAACTAAAGAATTTCATGGTGACAAAGCCATGCCTACATAGGCTGCTGAAAGATGTCCTAGAGAGTGACCACAATGACCAGATCTCCACAGATGAGAATGGAAGGAGCACAGGAAACAGCGCAAACAATTAAACACAGGATAAAAAGGAGTAAACAACAGCAGGTAAATATCATGACAGTCATAAGTCAACACATGTCCATTGTAATCATCAATGTAAATGGACTCAGTTCACCAATTAAAAGAAGTAGACTGGCACAGTGGATTAGGAAACATAATCGAAAAATATGTTGTATAGAACAAATACACGTAACTGAAAAAGACATTCATAGGCTTAAAGTCAAAAGATGGGAAGCAATACTACATGCCCCAGCACTTTGGAAAAAAGCAGGAGTAGCAATTCTGTTCTCAGACAGTGTCAACTTCAAACCAAGAATGATCAAACGATACAAAGAAGGCCACTATATATTGGTTAGGGGAAAAATTCAAGAGGAAGAGGTAATACTCATAAATATCTATGCACCAAACACAGGAGCACCCAACTATGTAATACAAATCTTAATGGACATGTAAAACCTGATGTCCAAGACCACAATCTTAACAGGAGACGTTAACACCCCCTTATCTCAAAAGGATAGATCAACCAGACAAAAAATTAGCAAAGAAGTAGCAGGACTGAAACAGAGCTTGGAACAAATGGACCTGGGGGACCTATACAGATGTTCCACCCAACCACAGGTGAATACACATTTTTTCAGCTGCACATGGGTAATTTTCTAAAAGAGACCACATGCTAGTGCATATGTCATGCATAAGTGTGTGCAAGAAAACAGAAATTATCCCATGCACAATATTGGACCATAGTGCAATGAGACTGGAAATTAAACAACATGGAAATTAAGCAATACTCTACTCAGCAATCAACGGGATGAAATTGAACAAGAAATTCAACAATATCTACAATTCAATGAAAATTCAACTACAACTTATTGAAGCTTATGGGATGTGATGAAAGCAGTTCTCAGAGGGAAAATCATAGCTTTGAGCTCACACATTTGGAAAACAGAACAGGAACAAATAAGCACCCCAATATTGCATCGCTGACATCTAGAAAACGAAGAGCAAATGAAACCCAGAGCCCAAAGATGAGAAGAAATCATAGAGATTAGAGCAGAAAATAATTCAATTGAGATGAAGAAAATAGTTCAAATAATCCACAAATCAAAAAGCTGGTTCTTTGAAAGACTAAAGTTGATAAGCCCGTAGGTAACCTCATCAAAAAGAGGAAAGAAAAAGTTCAAATATAAGCAATAAGGACTGAAAAGTGTGAAATCACCACAGACCCAATGGAAATTCAGAAGATTATCAATAATTATTTTGAGAATCTTTATGGTCACAGAATAGAAGCCACAGAAGAAATGGATAGATTCCTCAAAAGATACAAATTATGAAAATTGAACCAAGAAGATATAACAACTCTCAATAAGCCAGTAACAGCCAATGAAATATGAAATGTAATAAAAAGCCTGCTGACAAAAAGTCCAGGTTCTGATGGATTCACAGCTGAATTCTACAAGAAATTTATAGAAGATATAATCCCTACACTCCTCAGACCCTTCCATGAAATTGGAAAGGAAGCAGTCCTCCCAAAATCATTTCTGGAGACAAGTATTATACTGATTCCAAAATGAGGGCAAGACACAACCGAAAAAGAGAACTACAGGCCAATCTCACTCATGAATACAAATGCAAAAATCCTCAATCAAATCCTTGCAAACAGAATACAGGAAATCATCAAGAAGATCATACACCATAACCAGGTATGATTCATCCCAGAAATGCATGGATGGTTCAATATTTGAAAATCTGTACGTAATTTACTATATTAGTTGATCATGTCATTGATGCAGAAAAAGCTTTTGACAAAGTCCAACACTCATTCATGTTCAAAACCCTACAGAAAATTGGAATAGAAGACCTCTACCTCAATTTGATAAAAGCCATCTATGACAGTCCAACAGCTAATATAATTGTAAATGGGGAAAAACTGAAATCTTTTACTCTTAGATCAGGTCAAGCATGTCCTCTATCACCCGTCCTGTTCAATATAGTTTTGGAATCATTAGCAACAGCCATTAGAGAAAAGGGAGAAACAAAAGGAATAAGAATAGGTAAAGAAGAACTCAAATTATCACTATTGGCAGATGATATGATACTTTACTTGGAGGACCCAAAAAATTCCACCAAGAGGCTACTAGAATTGATACAGATATTTAGTAGCATAGCAGGCTACAAAGTCATACTCAAAAGTCAATAGCATTCCTGTACACAGATAGCAAACACACTGAGTGGGAAACTATAGAAATAATTCCTTTTATAAAATCCCCGTGGAAAATGAAATACCTTGGAATTCACTTAACTAAGGAAGTCAAAGATCTTTTCATGGAAAGTTATAATACCCTAAGAAAAGAGATCATGAGGATTTCAGAAAAAGGAATGGTATTTCCTGCCCCTGGATAGGAAGAACCAACATCGTGTAGATGGCTGTAGTCCCAAAATTGTTGTGCAGATTTTTTATTATTATTATTATTTTTTGTACAGGTCTCACCATGCAGCCCACATTCACAGCTATCTTCCTGCTTTCTACCTCCCTAGTGCTGGGATTACAGACACGTGCCACCACGTCTGGATTTCATCGCCAGCCCAGCGCATCTGAGGGCGTGGCCTGCGCAGCATGCGGAACCAGGGATCGAACCCTGGTCCCTCTGCTTACCTAAGTAAGCGCTTAGTCCGCTGAGCTATGCCGCCAGCCCTTGTTGTACAGATTTAATGCAATCCCTATCAAACCACCACCAACATACCTTCCAGATCTAGAGAAATTGTTCCTAAAATTTATATGGAACCAGAAAAGACCAAAGGCAATCCTTGCCAAAAAAGACAAGGCAGGAAGCATTGCAATTCCTGGCTTGAAATTATACTACAAATCCACTGTGATAAAATCAACTTGGTATTGGCAACGAAATAGACCTGATATCAATGGAATAGATTAGAAGATGCAGAGCCCTCTGCGAACACACTCAGCCACCTGATCTTCTACAAAGGGGCCAAACACGTTTACTGGAAGAAGGGTAGCCTCTTTAATAAATGGTGCTGGAAAAAATGGCTTTGTATATGCCAAAAACTAAAACTTGACCCAGCTCTATCACCATGCACTAAGCTAAAGTCAAAATGGATTAAGGATCTAAACATTAAAACAGAAACACTCTGTCTCCTGGAAGAGAAAGTGTGAGGAACTATTGAAGACATAGGAGTATGCAAAGAGTTCATGAACAAACATGTATTTGCTTGGGAAACACTTGGAACAATTAACAATGGAGATCAACCTTGAGAAGTTTCTGCATGTCAAAAGACATTATCAACAAAGTGCAAAGACAATCCTCAGTTTTGAAAAAATCCTAACAAGCATGCGGACAAAGGTCTGCTCTCTAGAATATATAAAGAACTAAGATATAATAGGGCCCTCAGATTTAAAGACCCAATCCAGAAATGGGCATGCGAGAAGAATATACACTTTTCAGAATGAAATTAAAGAAGTGAATAAATATATGAAAATATGCTCCACATCACTAGCCATCTGTGAAAAGCAATTTAAAACAACCCTGAGATATCATCTCACTCCAGAAAGAATGGTTATCGTAAAGAAATCAACCAACAACGAATGTTGGAGAGGATGTGGGGAAAAGGGAACACTTCTCCCCTGCTCATGGGAATGTAGACTGTTGCAGCTATTGTGGAGATCAATGTGGAGATACCTCACAAAAATAGGACTGGAAATCCCATTCAAGCTGGCTATTCCCCTACTGGTAATTTTCCTCGAGGAACTGAAAACATCATATCATAATTATGTATATGTACCTATGTTGATAGCAGCACAATTTGTGATAGCCAAATCTTGGAAACAACCAAGATGCCTGTCACATGTATAATGGTTGAAAAAGATGTGGTATTTCTATACAGCAGAGTATTACTTAGTTATAAATAATGATAAACATTTATATTGAAGTGGATGCCACTTGACATATACTCATAAGTGAAATAAACTAGATACACATGTGCGCATATCATGTAGTCTCCCTAGTATAAGAAATCAAAAGAAGAAATACAAATAGAAATGTATAACAACGACTGCAAAAAATTTAGTTAGGGTAAATTGAACTGCATATTTGCAGGGTACTCATCAGCTTCTCTTCTGGATGGTTAACGACCTAAGTTTGCAGATGAAAAATTGGAGAAATGGAAGGGCTGCAAGGTCAGCCAACATTTTGGCCTTAGCCTGTTAAGGTCAGTGAAGACTCAGGACATAGGAGAACGTGTACTCTAACATCATGGAACTCAGTTGTGCCCCAAATTTTCTGGTCAAGGACATTATGGAGCCTCAGAATAATGTGATTGATGATTTACAGTGTGCCTAAGGAGAGTCACATGGTGAGAAAACTTTCTCTCAGGCTCTCACAGAGAGCAAACTGGTCAAGCAATGGCCGTGACTCATCCACGTGGCTGACACTGACAAAGGATACAGAGTGAGGTACGGGGTTACAGGATAAACCCTGAGGGGACTTGACTGACCTCATCAGATACAAAAGCTACACCTTTTGTAATATATGTCTTGCTTTATCTCGGTCTTAACCATCCAGTAGAAAAGTACAAAACTGTGATACATAAAATAAGGCCATAATAATAAGCTGAGCTGTAAATGGCTCTAGTCAACAACTCCTTCAGTTAACCCACTATTATTGTGGACTGCTGGACTGTGTTTGATTATTTCGCTGAGTTTAGGCATCTGTAATAATTGAATGACAATGGAATCCCCATCTTTGATCGGACTAAACCAAAAAAATGGAATACAATGTAAGAACCATTCTGTATTTGTATAAACAATACAGTTCAGATAAATATGCAGTAGTTCTGCATAATTCTATGAGTAGCAAGATTTGCACTAATAGTGTTTGGATAGGCTATTGGCTTCTTTTACTGTGGACAACCACTAGGAAGATAAAAGGTGGAAAGTATTATGTATTGAAACTACTATAATTCAGCTTTAAAAAAACAAGATAATTGTGCAGCTATATTTTGTTAATTCCTTGATTAGAGACATCTGCTCCAGTAGTGTTTGTAAGTAGAATATCATGTATGCACCTTGTACAACAAAAAAAAGACTACAAAAACAATATGCCATGTATTAATTATTGAATCTGTCCTGTTGATTTTATTTGAAACTGTCTCATTGCTATTTGTCCTTCAGTAAATTAAAATAAAATTGAAAAAAATACCTCCAAGAGTTTTAAGTGTACTTTGTTCATTATCTTAGTCAAAATTTTGCCTTATCTATGAGAAATATTAAGTTTATTTGTAAAAATACATATAGATTGCAATGAATATTCACAGTGAAAAATACTACTATTTACTGGGCAGCATTTGAATTACATATCATTCAGATTATCTAGCAAAGGTAAAAGTACTATATAGAATCACCTGCAAAAACTAACAGTGCAAGGAGTGAGTTACCTTTGAAAACTTATGTCTTAAAGAACCACTCAGAGGATTAGTGAATTATAGATGTAAATTTAATATTTTATTTATTTACTTTTATGTATTTGGTACTGGGTCTCACTGTGCAGTTCAGACTCACAGTGATCCTCCTTGTTTTCAGCCTCTCCAGTGCCGGGATTACAGGCATGTGCCACCATCCCCAGTCTTTGTGTCCAGCGCAGCCTACACAGGGGTGGGAACCAGTACCTGCATAAGCAGGTGCTTAGACTGCTGTGCTGTCTCCTTTGTCCTTTAGTGTTTATTTTAGTTGCAAGTGTGATTCACTTTGGCAATACACAAGAACATGAACATTCAACTTGATAGCAGCTACAAACAAAACTTAGTTTCCTCCTATATTTCCCTAGCTGGTTCTTAGAAATATTGACGTTAACTTTCAGCTTCATATGTCAGTATGTCTTTTACTTTCATGTGACATGAGCATGAATCTGTGAACCATTAATGTGTCTATGTTATTGAACTTTCATTCCCATAAGAGAGTTATAATACTTTTTCTGGTTTAGATTTTCCTTATTTCTTAACTTACTTTTCTTGGGATTTGAAATTTGGAAAAATAGGCTGGGGAGATAGTTCAGCTGCACAAGTACCTGTCTGGCATCTGCAGGGTCCTGAGTTCAATCCCTGGTACCACCCTTCCCCCCAAAAAAGAAATTCAGAAAAACAAGTTTTCTGTGACATATTGGAAATTAATTCTTGTATGGAAACCATTAATCTCCAATGACTATCATAATTCACAACAGGTTTTGAAATATTTTCTTAAGTAAATATCCCTTTGTTGCTATAAAACATATAAAGTAGCATCTGATAAGTAGAGATTCTTTAATGGCTGCATGTGTGGTTATTTTGAATCAGAGTGTCACAGTAAAGTAGGACATCAGTATTTAGATTTAGTGATTGACATCAAAAGTTCCAGGTTAGCTTATGTTATTTTGGTAGCTTGGGAGCACACACCTTTTATTCAGCTAAAATGAGAAATATGAAAAAGCCTGATGAATGCAATGAAAAAGATTCTTCATTATGTACTTTTTAGGAATTGTTCTATATACTTGTTGTTTATTTGCTGGATGTTTATTTTCTTTACTAGTCTGTGAATACCTGACCTCAGGTATTCACAGACTAGTTTCTTATTCACAAATGTGGTTCCAGGAGATGTTAGTTAATCTGAATACCTGCACACAACAGGCAGTTTAATACTATTTATACACATAAGGTTATGATGATATCTATCTGAATGATATTCATTTCATGGATATTGAATTTACTCAGCATTGTTTAATAAAAGACCATTCCTATTTCTACTTCCTTGTCATCCTAGTCATAAATGAAGGGACTGTATAGCTTGGGCTGTTTCTTGGCTGTCTTTTGTGGAGCTATTTATGTGTTCTTGTTCTACTTGTTGATTTATCATATTTATTTATTTTGGTATTTAGGACAGGGTGTATAGGATGTATAGGCTTTCACTGTGTAGATTGGTTCTCTTTATGAGACCACACCCAGTCTCAATCACTGTCTCAAGTGTGCCTTGGGGGTAGAGCTGACATGGCAGACCAGAAGATCAAACCCCTGGCTCCTGTGTCTGCCTAAGCAGGTGGTTTAATCCACTGAGTTATTTGGTTGGCCCTTAATTTATAATAAATCTTGTCATGTGGTAGTGTAAAGTAATTCAGTTTTGTTGGGCCTTTTTATTTGAAAAGTCCAACTGCATGATTTCTTTTTCTCTTTGCACTGGTAATCTGTTCTCTTCTACTTTCTGTTCCTCGGTCTCTGTGTCCCCATTCCTCTGCTTCATTGCCAGTAGGAGGGAGGGCAAAGGGAAGAAAAGATGCTTTCTTCTACAATGTGCCCATTGCAAGGTTTCTGACCTTTTTCTCCTTGTCTTTACCCCAAAGCAGATTTGTCTATAGCCTCTCACTGATGATTGCTGTCACACCCAGCAGGTAGCCTCAGGCTGTTGTCTTCTCTTGCTTGTGTGCTTCCTGCTGTATTGATTGATGGCTAGCCCATGGCTCTGTGTCTCCTCTATACTTTGCTGCCCTACTTCTGGGGGAGGATCCTTACTCCATACAATTTGGAAACTGCACTTAATGGCTAGGAAGTGTTTGTCCTTTCAGTCTAGTGTTTTTCCCTGTTTCTTTCTCCATTCTTATCTTGCCCTAAGGATGGAATTTGTAGTATGGGTCAAACAAAGAGAATGTCCCAACACATATCCTCTTGGTCAGTTATTCCTTCAAGTAAACACTGCATCTTTTTCTGGAGAAAAAAACAAATGAGGGTCTTTTTATTCTGTTGAGAAAGAGAAAACTTTGCTACAAAAATGATATTCCCTGAAATGTGACCACATCATGCTTTGGAATCAAGCAGTGTTGTTTGCTATCTTTCCTCTGACACTTGAATAGCTGCATGGTCTTCCATGAGTAACTTTTCTGTTCTTCATTTCCTCATTAGAAAACTCAAGAGTTGTTGTAAAGGTTAAGTTAGGCAATAGACAAAAGTGTTTTGTATACTTTCCAGCATGTAGTACGTTCCCCTCCCATGGTTTGCTTATGTACTTTTGCTCATGTTACCTTAGATTCCCAAGTATTTGGAAAATTCTTAGTGTTCCACATTTTGGGGATATTATAATAAACACCTATTTACTGCTTATTGCTGCTATAGTAATTACAACAAACATCTGGGTGGGAGATGAGGCAATAGTATTATAAATTCAAGCCTAGCATGAGCAACTTAATGACTTAGTAAGATCCCACTCACAATAAAAGTCCAGAGATGTAGCAAAATGTAGAAGCTCTGCCTGAGTTTAATCTTCAGTACTCCTGCCACTGCTAAAAACAAAACAAAAAAAACACTAACAATACTAACAGGTGTTATATCTCTAAGCTTAAAACACTTATAGTTTGCATTGTAAACTGGCTCACTAATGGCTGATTTGACAGCCACTGGACATATACATCTATCGAATACCCATCCCATATTGTTTCTCTTGAAGACACTCCCGAGACCACAATACATGCATCCACTTTCCTGAGTTTGTACTTTTTTGATTCTGCTTAATATGTCTACCTATGGTTCTCATTGACATGTCTAATGAGATGCATATAGTGTACTTTGACCACATCTTCTGTGATGAGAGTAACCAACCTACCCCAAGGAAGAGATGAGAGTGAACAAACCTACCCCAAGGAAGTGTGGGGAAGAGAGTGAGGTCTTCATAGCCTCTTTAGGGGATCTCCTAGGACCCCATCCACTAACAGTATAACTGGGTTTTATTCTTTTTTTTTTTTTACTTGTTTTTTTTTTTTTTTTTTTTTTTTTTTGCGGAACCGGGGATTGAACTCAGGCCCTTGCACTTGCCAGGGAAGCCCTTATTCCACTGAGCCATCTCCCCGGCCCCTCCAGTAACAGTATAACTGTATCTTAGAGCCATTGTTTGTTTTTGCTCAAAATTTACTAAATAATGACTCAGTTAAATGGACATTATTTAAAAAAGAATCGATGTTTGCAGTTATTTTTAGAAACCATTTTATATTTTTAGAATTAATCTTTTTTTGCCTTCCTCCCTGGGAATAATTATATAGAACTATGTTATATGATTACCACCATACATGTCAGGCTGTCAGTAGGCTTGAGATGTGGTTAGTTCTAATTGTAGTATGGCATAAAAGTAAAATAAGCATTGATTTAAAAAACTTTGTAAAAAAGAACGTAAATTACACCAATTTTTTAATATATTGTGTTGAAATATTTTTGATATGCTAGGTTAAATAAAATGCATTAAGACTAATTTTACCTTTTAACTTTTTAATATGGTGACTAGAAAATTTAAATTTCCATATGGCTCACATTGTATTTCTATTAGACAGTGATGATACAGACTCATTAAAGACTTTTTGGCCCTTTTAGCTCATGGTAATAAAATTGTATCAGCATTATAGGGATGAGAACTTAATTTGCAATATTCATAGTTATGAGTTAAGGTCATCAAGATATAGAAACAAATTACTATGTTACAAATTAAAAGGAAGAGAAACTTTGTGTTTCTGAAATTGTCTGATCTCTCAGAAGGCCATTTTTATAGTGAGGGACTGACCCTACCTGAGGCAGCATTTGATGAGCATTCTTGTGAGCCTCCGTATCTCCTGCCCTAGAATCACCTCACGTGTCAGGAATCAGAGGAATCAATGAAAGCTGACACTGACTTCTATTGTTCATGATGGCTTTCTCCATAGATTGGTGGAAGGTACAATGAGGATCAGTTTATGGAATAGCTATGTCTTAAGTGTTATTTACTGTGCATGTGGCTAATAACCCAGGGAACTCAGGCTTTCATTTTATCTAAGAATCTGTTTACTATTTGAAAGTTCAAGGAATAAAGGGAAGATATGGCCAAAATATATTAGGCGCATTTATGAAAAAGTTACAACAAAAATCGATTATTCTGTACAATTAATATGTTCTAATAAATTTTTTAAAAGCTCAGGAAATAAAATATTATGGTTGATGATTGTGCAGGTTATTTGAAAGTTGAATAAAAATATATTTGGGTTATATTTATTCTAAAATATACTAATCTGATTTGTGACATCAGTACCCATAGTATACATAAGAAATCAGTACCCATAGTATACATAAGAAATGAAATCCTTCATGAGTGAGGATCTCATACTGTCTCTTAGCATCCATTTTGGGCAATAATTATCATATACAGTGTTTCAAAATATGAGTAGACATGGAAAATAACATTTATGTTTATATTATCCTAGGATCAAGGATTTATAGATTATCTTTACAAAAAGTGTAATCAGGCTTGGGCATGTAGCTCAGGGGTAGAGTGCTTGCTTAGTGTGCACAGACCTCAGTTTCTATCCCCAGCTAAAAAAAAAGTAATGAGCATTTTAAATTGTTTAAATACATCTCTTAATGGTAACTAGATACTCCATTTTGTAAAATAAGCTCAAATTAGCCAAGGCTTTACTTTTAGACCATCTGTTTAACTTTGGTTATTATGTTTGTGTAAAGGCAATAATACAGCACAAAAATTTAAAAGAAAGCAGAACATCAGATCCAAATTTGAGCTTTTAAATATCAGATTTTCTTTTCTTAAGTTTTTGGTTGGAGGATTTGGGACTGGTTTATTCAGTGTTTTTACTCTGTGTGAGTCTTCTATGGTTATGTAGATATATGCCTACAGGCTCTGTCAATAGGTGTAGTTGTGTGTGTGTGTGTGTGTGTGTGTGTGTGTATGCTAAATTTCCATTTTGAACCTACTTGTTTAAAAAAAGATGTATCCATATCCATTCTGATTGGGAGACAGTCATTGGAAGCTTTTTTCAGGCTCCTAACTAACTTTTTCTTGATAATGGATATTTAAGTGATATGGATAAAAATATATAGACCCTGAATCTTATTTTAGTTATAAATATCAGTATCATAACCCACAGAATATTATAAGGTCTAAGAACATGCAGAAAAATTTAAAAATACATGAGTTAATTTTCAATATTGTCTTATTTCTTTCCAAGTTTTACCTGAGGTATTATATGCAACATTAAGTTCTAGGCAACTTCGACTGAACCTTGCTTTTTCCCAAAGGTACCACTGCCCTTGCAGTTCGTCCTCTCTAATGAAGTTACCTCATCTATGTTTTATGCATTTTGTTGATGATAGAAACCCTAGCTGTTCTCTTACTCTTAACCTATATATATGGATACTGTCAGCTACAGTTTTAGATATATCTTCTTATTCAGATTTCCTCTCTCCTCTGTCTAGCCACACTGTTTCTCCATTAATTCAGATCTTTGTGTCTCCTTGTTCTTTCACCTCCAAGTGTTATAATTTCCACTTTATAATGCTGAACTGATTATGCCAGAAATATGTGTAGTATCTTTTTGGTAGCAATTCAGTTTTAAATTGACTGCAGAATAAAGTCTAAGGTTGACATAGTATGAGTATTGTGGTTTGTGTCTAGTTGTACCCCCAAAGCCTCTTGCAGTCATGGAGTGGGGATTTCTAGAGTTTGAGATTAATTTATGCTATATTGGGATTATGGGTTTTAGTACTGCTAGGATTATGGATGTGAGTGCTATACCTAGCCTGAGGCAGATAGAATGTAATATAACAGTGACAGAGAGAAACTTCCTTTCTGTAGCCATTGTTGACTATTGCCATTGTTACTGCTACTCCTCCCTTGGCACCTTTGGCTCTTAGCTGCTGCCATAAAATACTGCCATGAACCTTTGCTCTGTGTCACTTGCCTTGGAGCTGGCTGAGTATGGACTGAAACCTCCAGTAACTATGAGCTAAATAAACCTTTCTTTCCTTCATTTTGGGTGTCAGGTATTTGTCCCAACAACAAGAGAAGAGTAACTGAGACAATAAGGCTCTCATAATGTGGAGCAATCTGGTCTTTTCTCTCTTGGTATTTTATCTTTAAAGAAATATGTGATAATTCTATTCATACATTCAGAGAGGGAAAAATGCCTCTTTCCATGTGTTTTTTAATGTGTATGTAGTTGTTGCTTATCTGTATAATGTGAATGAGTGTCTCATAGTTGTATAAGTCTTTTTTGTAGTTGTATAAATGAGTTAATAAATATAAAGCATTTAGGATATTGCATCACAATATTCTGCTGTTTGACTTACATATCGGTTAACTTTCAAGGTCAGTGCAAGTAAATCAAAGTTATTTATTGTGACAGTTGGATAATATTCCGCAGTGTCGATCAGTGTTATTTTTTTTTTTTTTTCATTTTGGGCAAGAATTTATGAGCATTTTGTGTTCATATTATTAAAATTTTATAATAACATTTTGGTTTGGGTGATCTTCATGTTAGTAATTTAATATGAATCAGTTCCAAAAAGTGGAGTTGTTTGCAAGCTGAGGTCATCAATTTGAGACTTTTCTTTGGATCTAAGATTGTTAGATCTTTTGGTGCTTTAAATTTTCCTTTAGGTGTGCTTTAGCTTATTTGAAAAGTTTTGATATTTTTTCTTTCTTTCAGCTCAAAATTTGCCACATTTCTTTTTTGATATCTTCTTTGACTTGTGGGCTAACCTTTTTTCCAATGTAGGGGTTTTTCAAATACTATCTGTTGCTGATTTCTAATTTAACTCCAGCATACTCTGTGTGATGTAAATAATTATAAGAGACACTGTAATTATAAAACATTGAGACTTGTATTATGTCCCAAAATATTCTATGTTTAGAAAAACCTTCTAACTTCACTTGAGAAGAATGTATATTCTTTTGTTATTGGGTAGAGTATGCTGTAAATTTCAGTTAGGTTAAATTGGTTGACAGCATTATCTAGCCTTACATACCATTGCTGATTTTCTGTTTGCTTATGTTATTGATTATTGAGGAAATGGGTATTTAAATCTTTAAATATTAGTGGATAGGTATTTTTCCCTTTGCAGTTGTACCAGTTTTTACTTCATGTATTTTGAAATTCTTTTGTTGTTATTATTATTATTTTTTTTTGGCTGAACCGGGGATTGAACTCAGGCCCTTGCACTTGCCAGGGAAGTGCTTATTCCACTGAGCCATCTCCCTGGCCCCGAAATTCTTTTGTTATTTTAAAAATATTTGGGGTTATTATTTTCTCAGACATATTGTCCTATTTATTGTTATGAAATGCCCTTCTATTTTCTATGACATTTTACTCTGAAATCTATACAAATATAATTAGCTTTGTTTTTCTCTTTTCTTTCTTTTCTGTGTCTTTCTGTGTCTGTGTGTATGTCATGCTCATCCTGGTAATGCGGGGGATCAAAGCCAAAGTGTTTCTCCTTGTAACCAAATGCTCTAGCACTGCGGCTGTGCTCCAAGCCCAGTCACTTAATTTTCTTTTGATTAGTGTTAGCTTGTATGTTCTGTCTTTTATGTTTTAATAATGGATACTAGTACTGCGTTCTAATGCTTTTTGTAGGTTTGTACATATTGATTCATTTGATCCTTCCAATAAGTAAGGTAGGAGTTTTATTATTCCATTTTGCTAATGAGGACTTTAATTTTGGTATCTTAGCTAGCCCCAGTGAAAAGTTTTAAACTCAGGTAGTCTAAATTGAGTGCCATATTTTTACTTACTATGCGTAACATTTTAGGCTTATGGAAGATAATACTTTAGGTTTGTAAGATATATAAATGTCAGTGTGGCCAAATCAGAAATTATTTTCTCTCTATTCTTCATTGTCATCTCACCTGGAATTTGCTTTTTTTTTTTTTTTTCATTTCATATCTTATTTATATTTTCTTTTTACTTTCAATCATATAAGCCTGAAGTCTGAATCATTTTATATAGCTGCTTTCTTTTTCTCACCTTTCTCCTGTTGATCTTGTTATCTTGCTGCTTTTTTTCTTCACTAATTCTGTTCTATTCTATTCTTTTTTTTTTGTGGAACCAGGATTGAACTCAGGCCCTTGCACTTGCCAGGCAAGTGTGTATTCTACTGAGCTATCTCCCCAGCCCCTATCTATGCTTTTTTTTTTTTTTTTTGTCTTTTTGAGACAGGGCCTCACTATGCGGTTCAGGATGGCCTTAAGCTCACTTTGTAGCTCAGGCTGGTCTCGAACTCACAATAATCCTCCTGCCTCAGGCTCCCAAGTGCTGGGATTACAGGCCTGCACTACCACGCCCAGCTGTATTTATGCATTTTTATTGTCTCCTTAGTTTTCAATTTGTCATGATCTTTCACAAGGAATAATTTTATCCTCTTCTCAGAGATAGTTTGTGTGATCACTGGTACCTTAGTTATCTTAGTACTTTTAAACTATTAGTTTATGTATGTTTCTTCTCCATTACATTATGTTCTTATAAAGAGGGGCCTTGAGTTATGATTTTGTGCTCTCAGTGCCTGTCCTAATGTGACGGAAAATTGATGTACAATAAATATTTTGTGGAGTTGAGTTCATTTGTCAATAGATAATATTTTGGAAATTTTAGTATGATTGTATGAGATGGAATCATTATTTTTTTGTGCTTTTAGAAATGTGTCTTTGTGTTTTTGCAGAACTAGGGGTTGAACTCAGTCCCTTGTGATTGCCAATAAATGTGTCTTTTAATGCTTCATATTTCCCAAAGCTTAAACTAATTTCTTGCATTGGAATATTCAAGTATGCAGTGAACTCTTTTATAAAGTTACATGTTATTACTGTAAAATAAAAATCAATAACTGCAAATTGTGGGAATCTTATGGTTTATAGTAATTTAAATCTTCAATTATACTTTCAAGTATAAAATATTGGTTACATTTTCTTGGTTACAGTAGAACAGCAATTAAAGTTTATATTTTTTCCATAATGCAAAAATGTGTTATAATTTGCATAACTCACTGCCATCTCAGACAGAATGTATTCAAAGGCAGGAGGCAGATGTCATAAATCTTTTTTCTATGGTAGAGAGATGGTATCTGAATGTTAATACATAAGTAATAACAGAAGGTAATGGGATCTGAACCTGAATACATGGCAGGGGTACAGTCCACTATTTGAAGTTTGTTGCATTTCCTGTTAATTTTCCTGCATCAAGTAAGAGGTTGTTCTAAGGAGAAAGCATGAAAGATAGCAGTCATTTTCTACATGAGTACAATTTTCATAATGCAACATGCTGCTGGCTGTTGGACAATCAGGCTTCCTTTTGTTTTCCAATGCATGATTCTGCTTAACTGTTAACTCTATGATTGTGCTTCATTTGCAGCATCTGGCGAGGTCCCAATGTAAACTGCACAGACAGTTCGGGTTATACTGCTTTACACCATGCAGCCTTAAATGGACATAAGTAAGTGCTACTTATTTGGACTGGAATCCTTGTGCATTTAGTTACATGTGATGCTTCCAATTACATCTGATGATACCTTTCTCATGTTGCATGAGTCCACCAGTCTTAAGTGCATTTGAAGAGGCAGCAGATGGCAACAATAACAAGTCAAACTAGGTAGGAATATTACTGAGGATGATTGATTGTGTCCAGTATAAACAAAAATCAATGTTCATTAATAATCGAATACCTGGGGAAGATGGAAGAAGTGACAAGGCCATAATAATGTGTAGCTTTGGGGAAAGAAAAAGATAAAATATTTGACAGCACCCTTCTGTGTTTTGTGGCATATACCTATACTTACCCAGAATAAAATATTCACTAAGAGTAAACTCTTAATAGATCCATAGTATTGTAAGCCTTCTTAAGATTCAACTAAAATGCTTCCTCTTTGTTTTCATGGTCATCTTCCTGGTTTTAAATTTCCCAAAGCTGAACTTGAACTTCTCAAATTATTTTTTAAATAATGTGATAGTATTCATTTGGTAGAGTGAAAAGCATGTGTAACCATAACCACTACTATATAATCAGTATTTTAGCTAGATAATGTAGCAGCTTAATTTTTCAAGTGACTTAGATGTTCTGTCCTTTTCCACTGGAGAAAAGTGACCATCTTCTGTTGTCTCCTCTGCCGGTTTTTTTTTTTTTTTCCCACACAAATGATCCAAATTAGTCTCCCCAGATCTGGATCATTTCATTTTGCTTTACGTTTTGGATATGGTGATTATTACTTTAAAAATGTCAGTTCTTTTTGATTCCCCACCTAATTTTTGTTTCATTCTTTGATCTGAGACACAAAAGAACTTATACTGATTTGAAACTTCATGGTCATAAAGCTCTCAGCATGAAATTTACTATCTTTTGTCATTATTTATCACCATGACATTTTTGTCTTACTTGTGGCTTAGCATAGTACCATAGTTTTTATTTTTCCATTAGGAAGATAAGCTCTTATCAGACCTAAAGTCCAGACTGCCTTGGGCCTGACTATTTGCGCCATCCTGCTGTTATAGTGTTTTCATGATTGGCACTTTATGCACTTTCTAAAATGGTATCCTTCCATGGTGGACTAGCACTTCTAGCCTGCCTTAATTTTCAGTGAAGTATTTACTATACCTGGTTGATTTATACAGGAAAGCCTATGAAGTTCTAACTATTAGAATGGTATTTTTCTTAGCTCATTGAATTTTTTTTGTTTCTTTTTAAAAATATGTTTTAAAGTGAGGATAATTTAAGGGGATTGAACAGCAGTCATTAAGTTTATCATAGGCAGGATTTGACTAAGATGCCTTTTAGGGTCCATTTTATTACAGATATTTTATGAGCTTTAGGATTGCTGCTTTTATCAGATTTCATTTATCTTTTATCTTTAACATTTTCTAGTGAGATTTTACTCAGTGTTATCTGTAGGCTTTGGAAAAGTAAGAAAATTCTAATCCTGATATCTCATCCAGTTTCAAGTCCTTAGGCCATTTTCTTAACATCTCTAGGCCTCACTTCATTGAGTACATTGTTTGAATAGGCTGCATGCCTCCTTCCTGATAATGTTTTGTGAGTTTTTGTGTTTGGTATTATTTACTGATTAATTGTGGATTATGATGCTTCAAATACAGGTTTTGGATTTTAATGTGCAACATACATTGCTTGATTTTTTTTCTTTTCTTTCTTTTTTTTTTTTTTTTTTTTTTTTTTTTTTTTTTTTTTTTTTTTTTTTTTTTTTTTTTTTTTTTTTTTTTTTTGTTTTGTCTTTTGAGATAGAGTCTTGGTATGTAGCTCAGGCTGGCCTTGAGTTCACTTTGTAGCCTAGGCTGGTCTTCAACTTGCAGCAATCCTCCTGCTTTAATCTCCTGAATGAAGGGATTATAGGTGTGCCACCACCATGTCTGACCTTGAATTTTTTCCTTGGTTTAAATTATTTATAGACTTTTATAACTAGAGATCATTTATTACCTGATCCCACTCACTTTCCTGATTTTACATGTAGAAAATAAAGCTATACTGGATAAATAATATAGTGGCTACTTATAATTAAGGTGGGATCGTATGTATAACGTAGTTAAGCTACAAATTTGAGCTTTTATGAGTATCCTACATTATGTTTCCTTTGTGTTTAAACTCTGGCTTTTTGCTGTCATGTGCAACAGACATATTTTGGGGGCATGTCTGTTGTCATTACATAGTATGTTCTCATGGAATGCTAATTTAGTATTGGTTTAATTAAAAACAATATTTGAAGGAGAAAATAATGTCATCAGAACCAGAAAAAGGTTGTCATCAGAACTAGAATCAAGAAAAGTTGGTACTTCTTTTTCTTTGCCTTTGCTGTTTTCACTCAGCCTAACGCTTGATTATACTGTGGTTTTCCAAGCATCCTTAACAGGTGGCATAGAAACATACCACTTCCATATTTGTTGTATCCCTTTGCTCTAGATTCTTTTTCTGAACATTATGATTTCTAGGCTAAGATTTATGGCATCAGAACTGGAAGGAATGTTGCTGTGTCCTACTGTTTATTTCTGTTTTGAATATAGAATTTTCACTGTATCCCCCATGCACAGTCTGAGTCCATCACATTCCAAATTAAACCTGTTTTTCTTACGCTGCGCAAATTATTCAGTTTCCATGTTTATCAATAGCAATTATTCCACAAATGGAATGAATTTTTTACTTCAAATGCTTTATTTTATACTGAACAACTTTGATCATGTTGAACACATCTGTAACTTCATTCCTCTTAAATAAGAGAAGTAAAAGGTTTAAGATAATCTGAACTCAAAAAGAAGTATTGAATTTGGGAGTTTCATTAGTTTGTTAATCTGCACCTAGATGAAGACGAAAAGTAAACATTCTTTGTCTGTGATTGAATTACTGAGATTCTTGCTGTTGAGGCAGACTTTTGAGTGCTGATCTTTCCTATTTAGTTTTACTGAGAACATTTTGCTAAACTTCTTGGAAGATATTTCATATTAATCCATAATGTATTTACATCTCTCAGAAATGAAGAAAAAATTAAGTACTATAGCAAAAATCAAAGTTTTCAGATTTTTATATTTCCCTGAATTCTTGTGTTAGTTTTAAGATGCATACTAGTGAAATAATTTAAATTGGATCATTGATAAATTTAATTTGATAATTTTTTTTGCTCTTGCCACATGGAGTTATTTTTTCTGTGATCCTCATCAATCATATTTACTTAGGATTTTATAACTTTTCTATAAATGTATACTGGAGAGTAATTCCAGGATATTACAAATTCTAAGCATATGCTTTACTGCTGAACTATGCCTTAATCCTAGAGTATTTAAAAATTTTCAGATGCCTGATACAACAAATATTGCTACTTTATGTTTAAAGTATAAGGAGTATTTTGTTACTTTTGTTATTCTACAGACATTAACTAGGAACATAATTTAATATACCATGCTAAGCAGCCAATCACTGTCAGTGTATTCGTTTACTTGGTGATACCTTTGCAGAAGACTAAAAGTTCAACCTAAATAAACATAAAATTTGATATTTTAGTGTTGACTACTCTCCTGATTTACATATTATTGGAGGTGCATGAAATTTAATTTGTTCCTCATGAGCCTAGATGAAAAAAAGCCTATTTATTTCATGTAACATGGATGTATCTCAAGAAAGATTAATGGCAGTATATTGATTAATAATTTATTATATTTGTGATTAAAATAAAACTGACAGGTACTTGTTCGATTACAGATGTAAGTTTATATTTCAAAAATATATTTTCATACTGGAAATCTGATTTCAGCCAGTTCTTTAGCTGATATCTTTGCAGGAGAGGTAAAATGGCATATAAATAAAAATTTGAAAGAAAGCTTAAATTTGCCTCCTGTGCTTCCTATTATTCTCATAGTCACTCATCCCCAAGCCACCCTGTCTTCATGAATTAAGAAAACGCAGTTCAGCCTTAGGTCAAGGCCCTTGTTCCAGTTAGCCATCATTCTGATTGGACCTTGGACCCTGTTGGCTCCACACCACCACAGTTGCAGGAACTCAGCTGGGCATAAAACTCCAGAGCTCAAGCACATTGCAACCTGCTGGAAAGGTCAAAGGACTTCTGAGCCACCCTTGGCTCCTGCTGCTGGGAGCCACTTACGTCTCCCAGGCTTGAGCTTTCTCATCTGAAAATGGATCAAATTCAGGCCCCTGTGCTTGCCAGGGAAGCATTTATTCCACTGAACCATCTCCCCGGCCCCTCAGACTCTCTTAAGATGGTTGGAAAATCAAAACTGGAAAACTTAGCTGATATTAGTAGCACTTTTTACACAGACAATCTCTGGTTCTCCCTTTCCTAGAGATTCAGTGGCCAGATGAAAGTCCATGGCTTCCTATTAGGAGGCAGTACTAAGTACACTTGCAGTACACACAGCTCTGCCCTTTCCATGGGGAGAAAAAGAAGGGAGCTGCTCACCCGACAGAATTTGTCCTGATATTGCATAGCTTTCCCAGGACATGTCTGCTGGGGAAGGAGCCCTCCTAGGGAAGACTTGCTTGAAGTAGGAAGAGTGGCAGAGGAGAAGTGTGAACACTCCACTCCAATGTCTCATCTGTGGGAGGCAAGGGTGGTGTAGCCCTCCAGAAGAATGTATTCTGGTGCTTCCATGGGAAAGTGGGCAATCTAATGGACCAGATGACTTCACAAGAAAGCCTCACTTGTACTTAGTGGCCACTAGAGCAAGCTGTTATAGACTGGGCGGGCTGGTGTATGCCTGTAATCCACGTGCTTGGGAGGCTGAAAACAGATCACTACAAGTCTGATCTGTGTAGTGAGACTCTGTACTAAATAAAAAAAAAAAAAAAAAAAAAAAAGACAAGCTGTCTTTAAGTGCTAGGAAGCAAGCTTGAGAGAACACACTATTAAAATATCATTGTAAAGAATGGGTTATTTCTCTGAAAATCAAGAAGAAAAGTTTAGATGAAAATTAAAAAAAAATTTAAATCACCCACATATCTGTAAGGGTTTATTTTAACTCAGATCCTTAAAAGTACTCTCAAGGGTCTGGGGAGATAGGTTGGCCCCATAAACACCTGCCTCACAATTGCAAGGTTTTGAGTTTGATCTCCTGTACCACATGCTGGGCCTGCTCTGGAACTGGGCATGATGACACATGCCTATAATCCCAGTGCTGTGGAGGCTGAGACAGGAGGATCACTGCAAGTCCAAACTGCATACCGAGAGCCTGTATCAAAAATTTAAGAAAAGTACTGTCAAGCCTTGCTAGTAAAAATAGTGCTTATCTGGAAGCCAATTAAATGAAGTTCTTTTTCTCTTAGGCAGATAAAGCAGACTTTGCCGTTTTGTTCCAAGGCACCTCTTAAATGATCAGTCTTACTGATCTACAGCTCCCCAAGATGGGCATTACAATGCAATCATCCCTCATGAAGTTATGTGAGGAAGTACTCCGAGTTTTATGGAAGACAAACCCATGAAAGTGGGCCGATGGCTGGTCAAGAATATACATTGCTTCTGAATGTCTTGGCCCTTGATCCTACAATGAAAGATCTTCCCAGTGGCCAGCCAAGCTCTGTAGCTTCCTGGCCTCTAACACAGATGATTGCAAGCTCTCTCCAAGAGCAAATTCCTTTCACATAGACAAGATTAAGAAATGTGCTCAGCAATGAGCAACGTACAACACACTAGACAGGAGAAAGTGTTAGAAGCCTAACTTCACCAGTGGATACCAAAGTCTGATCAGAGAGAGCCCAGATCCCAGATGACCAATAACCTCAACAGTGAAGAGGCTGTGGTCAAAATCCAGATTCAGAGCGAAACCTATGCAGGTGGAGACAGAGCAGCCATGCACAGCTAAGACGCAGGAAGGCTCAGATAAACACATTATTACATGGGTGAAGGTCCCAGTCCCAGAAGCAGGGTTTAAGTCAAATCCCTCCATATTTTAATAATCCTGTCTAAGCCCCTAGAACTACTGGATGATAAAATGAATGACAGTAATTAATATAGGGCTGGAGATATAGGGCGTGGCAAGTGCAAGGTCCTGAGTTCAGTTCCCAGTACCACAGGGGCAAAAAAGAGTAATGAACATAAAGAGGATTCATCATTACTTCTCCAGACGCTGTACCATCTGGGCTGGGCTCTTCTTGCTTCTGTACACGTTGTAAAGAAAGAGTTGGCTCAGTGAACTGTAAATAAAAAGTAACAATAAAAAAGAAAGCTTAAATTTAAAAACAAGTAAATCTAATAAAATAATTTAGTTAGGATCTTAACACATATTAAAGAAATTTTCACAGATATCCAGGTTATTATTTTGTGATTTAGATATTAGATGGTAATAGTACTATATAACACCAATGATTGGTAGGTCATTTTTTGAAAACGGGCATTTTTCCCTACTGTATCCTGAATCTCCTTTTGTTTTTGAGTATGCAAGACTTTATTAGAATTTTCAGAAACAGTATAATACATAGAATTTCTGGGCCAAGGTTTTATAATATATCCTAAATCTTGATAAAAAAGAATGAATGCATATTATGCATTTTATTGGAAAATGTCATAAAATTTGAGCCAAAGAACAAATGGAATTCTGAATGGCTTGAGAGTAAAGGAAATAGATTCGATAATCTCAGATTTTCCTTGTTTCCCTTTGAAAAGTATATTAGTCTAGTTTAGCATTACTCTAATGAGATGCTTGAGGTCTGGTAATATTATAATGAAAATTTGCTTATTTAACTTACAGTTCTGGCCTAAGGTATAGGGATTACATCTGCTGATCACCTTCTTGCTGGCAGAGTCCCAAGGTAGAACAGGGTATCACATGGCCAGCAATAGGGAGCAGGCATGTGCCCTTGTATCTCTTTTCTGATCTCTTTTCCCTTTTATCTTTCAAAGCCACCAGACTTGATCAGACAAATTCTGTGTGGATGACTGTATCTAATCCTAACAACTTCCCAAAGACTTCATTGCTAACCATTATAGTTTGATTAAGTTTTCACCTTAATACTTTACAACGGTAGTTAAATTTCAACACAGAAATTTTTGCCCTCGGACACAAACTGTATAAAACCATAGCAGATAACTGTCTAGGAGAAAAGGTTTCAATTTTTTAACTTGCTTAGACATTAAGAGTTAAAAATCTGCCTCACAGTTATCTTTAATTTGAAGACATTATTTTATAGTAGAACAAATCTTCCTTTTAAAATTTAAGTATTTTGACCACCTTTGTGTGATTCTTCCTTTACCTTTTAAATACTGAAATATTTCTTTTAAGGAAGTGACTGAAATTGTTCAATATTACAACAGCTTGCCTTGAGAATAACTTTTTTATTGTGTGTAACTTTGCAGTCATGTCTTCCTCATTTGGTTTACATCATAATCCTTTGAAACAGGTAGCAAGCTGTGATTTCTAAATTCTGTATTAGCGGAATATCTGAAAGGGAGATGCAGGTTATTTGATTTGTTCAAGGTAGCCAAGTTAGTAAACAGTAGATTTGAGCTGGGGCTATAAGCCAAATCTGGCTCTTAGCTGCTTCTGTTATTCAGAGCTATTGATTGAATCCCCATTACCTCATTGTAGTTATTTACTTATCTCAGAATAGAAGCCTCTTATGTGGCAGATATGAAAAGAACCATGTAAACTGGATAATCTTAAATTTCCTTCCAATTTTCAGATTCTCTTTTTCAAAGGTGATTTTCTCTATGCATTTTCACCTAAAGGATTTTACTTTTTTGTTTCTTTTTGGACCAACACTAATATGTGTGTAGTGTTTTATTATTCATCAAGTGATTTTTTGTGTTCTTATTTAATACTCTTACTAGTCCTGAATAAAGGCATTATTATTACAGTATCTTCTATACAAAAGAAAAAAGTGGGACTAAATACTTTCTCCAGGGTCACAATGTCAGGATGTTTGCCTAGGTGGAACTCAAAACCAAATCTTCAAATTCAGAACTTGTAAAATAATGCTGGTTTTCAAAAATATTAAGATAAAATTTATTTTTTAATTTCTCAAAAATATCATAATTAGAAAATTTGGGGCACCTTAGAACTTTATAAATGTTTGTAGACATATTCTCTGTTCTTTCATCATGATTTCATACATGTTGAACCAAGTCCAGTGTGTAGGCCACATTTTGGGCAGTATGCTTTGCTATCATTTTATATTATTGTGTGTATTTTTCATATATAAGCTATAAGAGTTATAACCTTGTTCTGTGCAAACTTCCTCCAACTTTTCTCAGTTGTTATTTACAGAATCTGATTTTATGAAGAATTTAACTTTAGATCTTTTATATTCATTTTCCACATTGGTAATTCATTATATAAGAACTGGCTGAGCATTTGCTTAGGCAAGTTCAAGGACCAGGGTTCGATTCCTGGTCCCTCATGCCCTGCTGGCCCTGACCTGGGGCATGCTGAGCCAGCAGCAGAGTCTGGGTCTAGTGGCGCATGCCTGTAATCCCAGCACTGGGGAGACTGAAAACAGGATTACCACAAGTCTGATCTGTGTAGTATGATTCTATACCAAATACACAAATTAAAAAAAAAAAAAAGAAAGAAAGAAATAACTGGGCCAGGGATATAACTCAGCAGCATAAGCACCTGCCTGGCAAGCACAAGGTCCCGAGTTCAATCCCTGGTACAAAAAGAAAAAAAAAAGAAATAACCTTAGTATATAATGTTGATCTATCTATCTATCTATCTATCTATCTATATGTAGGATTTTATATAGTAAATTATTAAAATTAATAAAAGTCAACTAAATGAAAACAGTTTTGGTTTGTATAATTACTGTTTTTAATTGTTTTATGCAAAATTCAATGTAATGTGCCTTAAAATTATTAATTTAAATTTAATTAATTTTTTATATTTTAGGGAAGGGTCTACAGGGTGTTCAGGGTCTCACTACTAGATCAGACTCATAGAGATCAGCTTGTTTATAGCCTCCCAAGAGCTGGGATTACAGGTGTGTGCCAGTACACCCAGTCTCAGTTGCTTTCTCAACGTGCCTGGGGGTGTCAGCATGGCAGGCCCGGGATTGAACCCCTGGCCCCAGTGCCTGCTTGCATGTGCTTTAATGGGCAGAGGTATTTGGCCAGCCCTATTTTAAGATCTTTACTTTGAAAAATTGTTGAGGATTGAATACAAATTCCTGTAGATAGGGAATATTGAGTATGTGTCCAAATTGCATTAATTGTGGGACTTGTCTCTTAAATGCATTTGCTTTCAGAATTCGTTTCTTGCTTAGAAGAGAAAGGGGAGCACATAATTATAGTTAATACACAAAGTGTATTGTGTGCCATGGCTGAAAAGTTATTAAACTTCTTTAAAACTCTGTAGTAATAAATCTAGCTTTTCAGAGTCCTTCTCTGCTTGCTTAATTTTCTCTTTTGTGTGCATCTTAAGTAGCATTCCAGTTCTCTATAGGAATCATATATAAATACCCTACATGTCCCTTGATATTATACCCTTTTTTGGTAAATAAGGAGTATCCTTATAATTTCTACTTTTCTTTCAGGCCAAATTTCAGATATAGGCTGCTTGGAAATACCTCTTTTTAAAAAAAATGGAAGAAAGTATCCTTTTTATTTTAATGAAATGAGATATGTGCTGCACACATATTGTTTTATGTAGTTTCATTGGGGCTGGGGATATTACTCAGTGTAGAACACCTGCCTGGTGCAAAGCTTTGGTTCTACCCCCGTCACTGCAAAAAATAAGTAATTTTATTGATTAGTCAGATGTGTGTGTGTGTGTGTGTGTGTGTGTGTGCATATGAATGTGTGATGGTGATTGTTTTTTAGGTAAGTAAAATAGTATGTCAAATAGGTAAACTCTTAAAACCAATTTTATGATTTAATACCTTGAATGATTACTAGCCATCACCTAATATATTTTCATAATGATTTGTCTAATGAAATCAGTGTTGTTCAGCATATTTTCTGTTGTGTCCTTTTATTTTTTCTTTCTTTTTAGGGATATAGTTCTCAAACTACTTCAGTATGAGGCATCAACAAATGTAGCAGATAACAAAGGTTATTTTCCTATTCATCTGGCTGCCTGGAAAGGAGATGTGGAAATTGTGAAGATTCTTATTCATCAGGGACCATCACATTCCAGAGTCAATGAACAGGTGCACTTGTCAAATGTTTGTTCATGCTGTAATTTGAGTTTTGCAACAGCAAAGTCATATTGAAAAATTGATTATTTTTATCTTTACTCTGCCAAAAAAGACCTTCCTACTGCTGAATTTTCTAAAGGAGAAATATGAAAATCTCTTTGGTGTTAGGTATGATACACAGTACTAAGTTGGGTGCTTGTGAAGATACTTTGATGATGAGAAAAATCCCACATAAAGGAAGTGGTTGTAATATTTTTGCCTGTCTTACATAATCATTTATTTTATAGCTGTTCAATATTTAAAGCTAGAGCATTCACATTTGTAATGAGAATTAGAGTGTTCCTTAATAAAATTTTAAATGCTAAAACAAAGATTATAGCTATCAATTGCATAGTGCTTTGTTTGCCATTTACATAGCACTTTCATAGGTACACTTTTTGAAAATCATACAAAGTTAAAAATTTCCTGTACACACACACATGCATTGTTGAGCAAAATGCCACATGGCAGTATGAAACTGACAAATCAAAGTATTTGCAGGAATATAAAGTCTATGTTACAAATAGGAGACTTTTTTTAAAAAAAGGAATGCATTCTCAATATTAAAACAGATAAGGCTGCAGATTCCAAAAAACAAAATGTGGTCTAGTGCAGTATGATGACAGCATTTTGAGCTCTGCATGCCCCCTGCTGTTCCTATTTTATAAAACTGTATTTGAGAATCAGCATGCAGTCCAACAATTGAATTACAACCATGGCATTAAGCTGCAGATTGGCACCTGTCCAATAGCAGGGAAAGTAGGTTATTTTAGGGCAAGCACATTTGATAAGCTGTAATTCGCATATTGTTCAAGTGGATGTAGACTTTGCAGACCTTTGACTGAAATGCAGACTAAAGAATAAAAAGTAACAGTTATATACAGCTAGGGAAAAAAATTAATATGAATACTGAAAGGACTAATTAGGAAAAACATTTTATCACAATGAAAATTTCTCAGTTTATAAAAATGCAGATTTAAAAAGTGAGTACAGTTTATCTTTAAAAATAAGACATAGTTATCTTTATCAGCACATTGTTCTAAAAGAAAATATATGAGAATGCTCTGGTCTTGCTGAGAAAACCAAAAGTTAGACTATTTGGGAGATGAGCCATCTGGTGGTTATACTTAAAATTGCTTGAATGATGTGAAGCAAACGGGATAGATACAATATGGGAAAGCAACCCAAGGTTAAATAAAAGAATGTTACTTTTTTTTTTTTTTTTTTTTTTTTTGTATTTTAGGGAAGGGTCTACAGGGTGTTCAGGGTCTCACTGCTAGATCAGACTCATAGTGATCTGCCTGTGTACAGCTTCCCAAGAGCTGGGATTACGAGCTTGCCACCATGCCCAGTCTCAGTTACTATCTCAGTGTGCCCTGTAGGCAGGGCAGGCACAGCAGAATTTGTTTTATATGACGTAAAAATAAAAATAAGGTGTGTATTATCCATTCATAGTTGAAAGTTGGAAATTGTTTTTCTTTGTTTTATTTTAATTTGGTGAGTGAAAACAAGCAAAGACACATAGAAGAAATGACAGAAACAGGGTAACATACAATACATATGTTACAGATGTTCAAAATAGGGATTTCTAATTAACAGTGGTTGCTGCATTATCTATTTTTTCATTTTGATGAGAAAAAAGATAAAACAACTCAGCAGTTTCAAGACATGTTAGTATGACAGTTACAATAATTAATACATTGCCTATCTTCCTACTAGTTACTCAGATGACAAGATACATGATATCTTGTCTAAACAATGTTAGTACAAACTTTTCCTCTCATTGAACTAAGAGAAAATAGCTGTATGTCTACCCCAACTTTCTTAATATATGCACATATATATATTTTCACACACACACACACACACACTAAAAAAAAACAAACAAACTATGTTTTATTTATATTTCCCTTTTTTGTTTTGCCTTGTCAGAGATGGGTGTTGCATTGTTGTTAAAGAAGCTGTATTTGGAAGTCTTTAAAGGACTTTTACATACTTGATGCTAGAACAAAGATTGTAGGTACTTGAATTCATTAAAATAACCCAATATAGCCCAATAGTCCATAATAGTGGTATCTTATCAGCACAACTGGCAAATGTCTGAAATTGTTGCCATGAGCTTTTTACAACTCAGTATATTAATGTAGCTTTACTTTTTATACCTTGTGGTTTCTGCTGGATAGTTAAGACCAAGTTAAACTAAGATCTGTATAACTCAAAATGTAACTTTTGCTGTCTGACAAGGTCAGTCAAATCCCCTCAGGATTTACCTGAAACCATATATAGCACCTTGTGGGTCTTTTGTCAGTGTCAGCCATCTGGATGAGTCATGGCCATTGCTTGAGCCATTTGCTATCTGCGAAAGCCTTAGAGAATTTTTTCTTTTCAGGTGACTCTCCTTAGGCATACTACATCGTTGTCCTTTGTGCTCCATAATCTCCTTGATCAGAAAATTTGGGAAAAATTGGAAATTTTCAATGACATATAACTATATTAGTATGTTTTTAAGAAGTACCCTTAAAGGCCAACAAGATAGCTCAGCAGACAAAGTACCTACTTTGGCAACTGCATTGACCAGGGTTCGATCCCTAGTCCTTGCATGTCCTGGGGTATGCTGAGTGAGTGACATAGTCCAGGTGTGGTGGTGCATGCCTATAATCCCAGCGCTGAGGTGGCTGAAACAGGAGGATCACCATGAGTCTGATCTGCATAGTGAGACCCTGTCAAATACACAAATGAAAAAAAAGAAGCACCCTTATTTCTAGTAGTATTGAACAAATCAATTAGATTGTAGAAACCTAATTTTAAAGAGATTGGAATTCGAAGTTTTTTTTTTTTTTGCAGAACTGGGGATTGAACTCAGGCCCTTGTGCTTGCCAGGGAAGTGCTTTTTCCACTGAGCCATCTCCACAGTCCCCAAAATTTTTGATTCCTTTTAGTTATGGTTTCTATTGGCAGTGAGTTGAAATTTTCTTTAGGTTTTTAATATCATACTTTCAATATTTTTGTTTCTTTCTTTATATGTTCTGCTGTAATACTCATAGTTTTCCTACTCCATGATATTTCTCCTGAAAAGTTTCTAAAGTGAAAATTTTATAAGAACTTGTGCTTTTATGTAGCTTTATTTCTTTTATCTCCTTCTCCATGGTACAGTAATGTAGTTAATTATAAACCTTTATGTATTTAAGCAATAGAGGAAAAGAATAAATATGATAATTGACATTTATTGAGACAAAAGAGAAGCCTGTCATTGTTATAAGTACTACACCTACAAATATGTTATTTAAATAAGTCTCACAATAATCCTCTTAAGTCATATTATTCACAGTTTTATAGATGGGAAATCAGGCTCAGGAAAGCCACATAATTTATTTGCGGGTACATATTACTGAGTGCTAAAAGTGAGATTTGAACTCAAGACTTTTTGGAATTGGAACCTTTACAATAGTACAATGGTATTGTCATTGTATAGCCTATCAATGATGGAGTGTTTACTGTACACCAGGCCTTATTGACAACACATTATCTATATTATCTTACTAGATCCCTGTGGCTGCCCAATGATTTATTTATTAATGGTCATTCCTGCTTTATATTTGAGGATAGAGTGACTTGCCTGTATCATAGCTACTAAGAAACATAGCATTTGAACAGTGTCTTTGTGATTCAGTACCCAAGCTTTTAACCAATCGTAAGTATGTCATGATGTTGAAATTATGCATCACAATCAGGACTTCATTCTTATTTCTCAAAATTAACTTTGGTTTCTAATTTGTAGTTCTTCTTACCCAAGGGGGATGTGCTATGAGAGCTCTAGTAGATACCTGAAATAGCAATAGTACCAAACTCCATGCATACTGATTTCTCCTATGTACCCTGCTGTGTTGCCATATAGCTCTGGAGTTCATTTTTCCTTCTGTGTTGTGTGCCCTGGTGTCTCCTTTGGATCAGTGTTGTTATGCTTTGGGCTGTTAAGCCCCTCCCCTTATTTAGGATAGGGCTACAGGGTCTCAATAAGTAGACTGGACTCAGTGAGCCTTCTGTTTTCGGCCTCCCAAGTGCTGGGATTACAGGTGAGAACTGCCACATCCAGTCTCAGTCGCTGTCTCAGTGCACCCTGGGGGCTAGGGCCAACATGACACACTGGGGATTAATCCTGGCTACTGCGTTCTGCCTAAGCAGGTGCTTTAGTCTGCTGAGCTATCAGGTTGGCTGTTAGGGGTTTTTTGAGCACAAGCTATGAGATACCTCTGCAGTTCATCTGTTACTAAATGCCTACTCAGTGAGACTAAGCAGCAAGTACAGCGTGGATACACACTGCACAGTAGTGTGATTCCTGTCATGGGTGGGATGAAATGGAGTGGTGTAAGATTTCATTGTACCACTCAGAACAGTGCAATGCACACTTCAAAGTTATGAATTGTTTATTTCTGGAATTTCCATTTTAATATTTTGAGACTTGGTTGACCATAATTAGCGGAAACTCCTGATACAAAAATCATAGGTAAGGGTTATTGTATAGCTTTCTTTAAAAATAATTCTGTTTTATATTCAAAGTTTATAAAACATTCTTAGATTTGTCTTTGATATATAGACCAAATTGTAAGGTTTATAGAGAGGGTAGTGAAATCAAGAGAGTCAGTGTTGCTAGCATGCTAGTGCTTCCACCTAGGTCCTGTTCTATTATAGTTCTTTTCTGTCATTAGTAGTTAGTTTAGAGTGACATAGTTTAAAACAGAAAGCAGGACTCTTTCCTAATGGTGGTTTTTATAATAGTCACATCTTTCTTGTTGTTGTGAATTGATTTTTTATTTTCTTTGATTTTGCATATATGTTCTGTATATTCATTTTTCCTGTCCTTTTACTGTCCTTTTCTTATATTTTTGCCCTTTTTTTAACACCGAGGCAAAACTAAGAGGATCCTTATCTCAAAAATACATGAGCTTTGCTATTTTCTGAAACTCGAGTGAAAGTTGTGTTTTACTTTGAAGCAAGGTCTTTTGGTAAATAGTTTTTCTTATCTAATTTGGTCATGCTATCTAAGTGTCCTAATTTTTCAGAGAATACCCGTTTGGTAAAAATGAAAGGATTAAAAATATTTTAAGAATTTTCTGTGTAGCTCTACTACTGTCAATTCTTCTTTTTCTTCTTCTTCCTCATCCTCTCCCTCTCTTCCTCTTCCTCCTCCTCTTCTGCTTCTGCTTCTTCCTCTTCCCCTCCTCCTCCTTCTTCTTCTTGTGCTGCTGCTGCTTCTCTTCCTCCACCTCCTCCTCCTCTTCCTCCCTCTCCCCTTCTCTCCCCCTCCTTTTCCCCCTCTCCTTCCCTCTCCTCCTCATTTTTATTCTTGTTTTCTTCCCCCTCCTGCTTCATTTTCCCTCTCCCTCTTCATCCAGACAGGATCTCACTGTGTGGCCCAGGCTGGCCTCAAACTCTCAGCAGTCTTCCTGCCTCAGCCTCCTTGAGTGCTGGAAGTATAGGTGTAAGCCAGCATGCCCAGCTGCCATACTAATAATTATTAATGAGTGCTGCATTATAGTCTGTGTATTTCAAGTTAGATATTTTGTTTTTTTTTGACCACAGTTGAATGTGGACATAAGTGCACAATCATGGCTTTGTAGCAATACTCCACTTTGGTCTCCAGTGATGTGATAGTCCATGTATGTGCTGCTTTTGGATACAAATCTGTGAGCATTTTCTCCTTAGTTTGTCTTGAAGAATCAAAATAATTTTTCTTGAAATTAAATTTGCTAATTGGTTTTATTTTATTCCTTTTTTATGTATTTAGTACAGGGTCTGCAGAGTCTCATACACAGATCGGACTGGTAGTGATCCTTCCTGTTTTTCAGCCTCCCAAGTGCTGAGATTATGGCGTGCACCTCTATGGCCAGTCTCAGTTGCTGTCTCAGTGTTCCCTGGGGGCAGGGCCAGCATGGCAAGCCTGGGATCCAAACTCTGGCTCCTAACCAAACCTGGGTCTACCTAAGCAGGTGCTTTAATCCACCAAGCTATCTGGCCAGCCCTTAAAATTTCCCATTACTTTTTCTTTTTTATGTATTTAGTACAGGGTCTACAGGGTTTCACTAGGTAGATAGGACTCGATTCTCTTGACCTTAGCCTCTGAAATTCTGGGATTACAGGCATGCACCACCAGGCCCAGTCTCAGTGACAGTCTCAGCATACTCCAGGGGCAGGGGTGGCAGGGCTCTCTAGTGATCAAAACCTGACAGATGCATTCTGCCTAAGCATTCACTTTAGTCCTCTGTGCTATCTGGCCAGCCCACTAATTGGTATTATTTAAAAAAAAATCTCAATTTTGCTTTCTTGTTAAGTTGAGGGCTAGGTTAAAGGCTTTGGAAAAGCAGAGTGGTATTTTAAGGAATCATTACTTCATAAATGACCTTTCTCTTTTCTCAAAGAAGTGCTTTAACTTGAAAAATGAGTTTTAGTCTTTTTCAGACCACGAAGAAATTGGGTTGCTCAGGAAGCATATTTCTGTGTCATATTTTCGTGCTATAAAATAATAAGCCGGGTTTCCTTATCCAGATTGTAAAACAGACAGATTTTAAAAGTCAGTGAGTTTAAATCCGTATCTAATCAGTGTCTATGTGGAAATTGATTATAGTAAGCATTCAAACCAAGTGCAGTAATGAATTCCCACAGGTGATGGAAGAAGTAGTATCTTCAGCAGGATTCCAGGCTTTCACATCTCGGTTTTTCATTAAGTATTTTTAAGCAGTATGTTTTTCTTACAGTTTTGACCTTCAAATGCTGTCCTTTGGTGCATAACAGAAACCACAGTAGTAGGAAGCCTTTGCTAGTGTGTTTTTATTCCTCCCTTGCCCCTCTCTCTCTCTTTTTTTTTTTTTTTTTTTTTTGAGACAGGGTCTCACTATGCAGTTCAGGCTGGCCTTAAGCTTACTTTGTAGCTCAGGCTGGTCTTGAACTCACAACAATCCTCCTGCCTCAGCCTCCCGAGTGCTGGGATTACAGGCCTGCGCCACCACGCCCGGCTTCCTTGCCTCTTTTTAAGTGTTTCAAATATGCAGCTTTCTTATTTGCATCCTTCTGTCATCTGGAGCAAGGTTGAGTTTCTGGAACCTTAAGGTTTGTTTTGAGTTTGAAACTTCCTGTCTTTTTGTTTTGATAGAATCAGCTATCTATTTCCTACAAACTCATTTGATATATTTTGGGCATAATCCTTAGAAATAATGCTTTTAAATCACTTGTGTCTAGTATTTCTTCTTTTAGGACAAAGCAAAACACGATAGTGTGGTACAGTGGAGAGTCTGGGCTTGGGGTTTGACATGTGCTGATTTTGGCATGTATGTCACTTTTTTTGAGTCTTGGTTTCATCATCTATGAAATGGAGGTTTAATAGTGACCTTGTGGAATTTTTATGATAGTTAAATGAGATAAAATATGGAAAACGTCTAGACAATTAGCAAACAAAAGTAGGTAATTGTTACTGTGGAAGGTGGCAGGTATAGTGGTGGTTAAGAACTTGACTTTGAGAGTGAGTCACTGGTTCAGATCCTGTTCCTACCCCTAAAAGGCTGTATAATCTAAGTTACTCAGTGCCTTAGTTTTTTCATCTGTAAAATAGAAATAATGATAACAATAATGTCATTCTCATAATCAGGATTAAATTCAATGTATGTGAAAAGCAACTGTGTTTATACCTTATATAAACAGATACAGACACTATATATATATTCTCTATATATAATTTATATAGAATTTATGTGGACCGAATGTATTACCTCTGATCTTGGTGGCTGCTTTCTTAATAGAATCTGCCTTTTTGATCAATCCTTTTTTTTTTTTTTTTTTTTTAATTTATAAAGAGAGTACAAAGGGCCAGCGAGAAAACTCAGCAGACTAAGTACCTGCTTAGGCAAGTGCAGGGACCAGGGTTCGATTCCTAGCACCACATACTGAGCCAGCCCCAGCCCCACACGCTCTGAGTTGGTCTCTGAGACCCGGCATGGTGGTGCACACCTGTAATCCCAGTGCTGGGGAGGCTGAAAACAGGAGGATCAACTCTGAGTCTGAGCTGCGCAGTGCAACCCTGTGCCAAATACATGAAAAAAAAAAAGAGTATAAAATAATATTAAAATAGAAAAATTATAAGTGATACAGAATTTCACTTAACAAAGTAAAACGAATTTCACAGTATTTGTTGTAATGCATAGTATTGTCTTCCAAACACTAGAGGTAATTGTTATTGTGGAAGGTGGCATGTATAGTGGTGGTTAAGAACTTGACTTTGAGTGTGGGCCTCTGGTTCAAATCCTGTTCCTACCCCTAAAAGTCTGTATAATCTAAGACCCATCATTTAGTTACTCAGTGCTTCATATTACTCAGTTATTCATATTACCAGATATATGCATGCAAATTTGGAAGAACAAAATATGTAAGAAATTAAGAGGAGAAAAAGGAGAGATTGTTCCACTTTTATTGCTAAAATGTTTTGTTTATATTTCTCTTGACTGACCTGTCTACCTCCTGCTGTAAACTGCATCCTAACTATGTCACCTGCTCAAAGGTCTGCATGGTCAATCTGCTTTGTGATTGAGTAACATGTAGGAAAATCCCATTATTTTTCAACAGAAGCATTTATAAATGACACATATAGCATTACAATGCTCCTTATTGTCTGTGGCGAGTCTCGGTTTACTTCTCAATTCATAATTATGTTTCAAAATAGGTATTATATAAAATATTTTAGGATTAGAATATCTGTTCTCTTTGCAAAAGAAGCAATAATTTATATTTATAGAAAATATAATGAGAACTAATTTGAGAAACCTTTTATAAATTTTTCATTGTAAGAATTTGCCATCAATTGTCTATTTCTTAAATTTTATTTATTTATTTTTTATTTTTTGGAGGTACAGGGAATTGAACTCATGCTTGCCAGGCAGGTGCTGTGTTTCAGAGCTATATCCCTAATCTTCAACTGTCTTTTGGAAAACCAAACTATGAAAAGTATGTTATAACTGCTAGTATTCTCCGTCATTGGCAAATGTCAATGAGGAATGATGCACCAGAGGACACTGGCCATCTGCACTCAGTAGGCCATTTACTATTTTGTCTAAATCATTTATCATTTTGGAAGTTGGAGTATTTGATGCAAAATTTGCTTTGTTATATTACAGTAATAAGTATGAAGTATACCTTTTTTTTTTGTTTTAGTTCAGTTTTAGGAGTTGAAACCAGAGCCCTGTGCATGTTAGGCAAGTGTTCTACCACTGAGCCTACAGTCCTACCTCAAAACATGATATTTTTTGGCCTTGTTTTGGACTGGAGATTGAATTCAAGACCTTGTTTTTGCCAGGCAGGCACTTAGAACATGGTATTTTTGATATAATGAGGGATAGATACCTTTATCACTTATAGAACTTAACTAGACACACTTAGATTAATCTTAAATTTTTGATTTTAGAACACTGCACATCTTAAATTACTGTGCTTAAATTTTGGTAAGTAATTGAATTTTTGAAAATGTATTTTTTGTATCTTTGCCCTAACAGAACAATGAAAATGAAACTGCCCTACACTGTGCAGCTCAGTATGGACACTCAGAAGTAGTTGCTGTTCTCCTAGAAGAGCTCACTGATCCTACGATTAGGAACAGCAAGCTGGAAACACCCCTGGACCTGGCAGCGCTCTATGGCCGGCTTCGAGTAGTGAAGATGATTATCAGTGCGCACCCAAACTTAATGAGCTGCAACACTCGCAAGCACACCCCGCTTCACCTCGCTGCCCGGAACGGGCACAAGGCAGTTGTGCAGGTGCTGTTGGAGGCAGGAATGGATGTGAGCTGTCAAGTGAGTCTTCTTTAGTTGTACTTTTAAAGGCAGTGCTGCTGCATCCCATGCTTCCAGGAAATCTGAAGAGATGTATAGTATAATCTCTAGCTTCATGGGCCAGGGAGATGGCTCAGTGGAATAAGTGTTTCCCTGGCAAGCACAAGGGCCTGAGTTCAATCCCTGGTTCTGCCCAAAAAAACAAAAAAGAAAAAGAAAAAGAAACACCTGTAATCTCTAGCTTCATGCTAACTGGACGACTGTCCACATGAGAACTTAGTAGATGTTAATTGTGTGTGTTAGCATTAGCGATGGTTTCCTTTCTTCCAGGGTTCAGTATATGGTCTGATATATGTTAGGAATCCAGTCAAGTTGAATTAATGAAACAAAATTCACTTGACACACATTATGTTTAACATGTTGACACATTTAGAATTGAATTATCACAGCTGTCCCATAGGATTGAGAACTATGAATTTTTAATTAAGATATTAGGAACCAGACTCAAAAATTTAAGAAATGTGCCTGAGGATATATGTCTGATGAAACTAGAATGTGAATTTAAATGTACTGTTTAAAGTCCAGGCCTCTTTCCAATGTAATTTATCATCCATACATAACTAACAAATTATCACCACTATACCTAAAAGGAGTGAGAAAAAAGATGATTGAAGAGGTGTGATTGGCATTGAGCTTTTAAGAAAGGATAACATTTTATATAAGTTTTGTTTCTCCATAAAGAAAGATTGCCTATTTTTAAAATCTATTTATGTTGGTCCTTTTTTTTCTTTTAACACTTTTCTGCTCTCATGGTTGCTTCTTTGCTGGTCAGTTAGTGGCAGCATTTTTATCTTCCAACAACTCTTGGTTACTGTCAGATTGACATCTTCTCTGTATTTAGTAAGTTACTGCTGCATAGTGAACTAACTATCCTAGATGTAAAATCTTAATGTAATAACAGGTTAACATCAATGTGGGATTAGCAATTTAGTCTAACTCATTGGGGTAATTTTAGTCTTGCCTGGGCTTTCTCCTGTATGTTGGGTAATTTGTGTATCAGATCAGTGTTTCTGTTACAGGGGCTGGCTGGGTGTTATGTGGATGATGAAGTGATATTATTGTGTGTCTTTCAAGATCCAGTAGTTTAGCCTGGGCTCACTCACATGGCAATGGTTTGAAATTAGATGAGAGCATACAGTGTAAAAGGAATATGAATACCTGGAGGGAATAAGCATGACACCTTTTGCAAAAACTTACACACTTTAGATGAAATTATTGTTCCACAATGGATTGCTTTTCTGAGGAATTGTTCAGAGGTTGAATACTGTGTCTCTATACATGTTTTAAAAAACTTTCTAAAGGTCATGTAGGTTTTTCTGTCTCAGGTCTAAAACTGGCATACTAACTCAAAAGTTTGCTTTAGACTTTTGCCTTTATTACTTGTTCAGGTTTTTGTGGTATGGTTTTTCTGTTTTGTATTTATTCAAATTTGTCAGTCTTTCAAATACCAATAAGTTTTTCAGGCCTTTATATGAAGAAAAATATCTTCTGTCAGAGCAGTATTCAAAATGGCTAGTTGCATGTTTTCTTCTGTAGGTGACTCACAAGTTACTTTAGCAGTTGTTGAATGATAAACATAGATGCTTATTGTATAAATGTTAAACTTATCTGACTTGGATTCACTACTTTCTTAACACTTATGGAATACTTCTAAACTTATATAGACTGCTTTATAACCAAGGATTTTCACTAGGGTGGGGATCAGTAAGTCATGTGATTTCCGTGGCCAGAATCTTTTCATGTTTTGTTCTAGATGACAAGACAAGAAGGGAAAGAGTTCAGATTTGATTTTATATAATTTTTGTGAAAAACATTTTATTTTTTGTTTTAAGAGAATTTAAAATCAAGAAGATCTCTGTGTCAAACAGCAGAGGAGACAAAACATTTGCAATAATAATGTGTAGTAAATGCCCAAATAGAGAACTTTGAAAATATTTGAGGTAAACAAAGGTTTGTTTTTTCTCTGCTATGATTGGAGTCAGAACATTTGCATGGAGCTTCATCTCCAGCATCCTTTTCTTTCAGTAAATATCTTGCTTTGCTAAGTCATTATGTTGACCAGGCCGGGCTTATGAATGTGATCTCCTTTCCTCTTGTCCCAGCCTCTCAGAATGCAGGTGTGCACTACCAAGCATAGATAACAAAATGAAGGTTTTGAAAAGATCATGGAAAGACACTTGATGCAAGTGGTGTTTGAAGAGTACTTTCAAAGTCCAGTAAGACTTTGAATTTTAGGTGCAATTTAATGTGTCTGTGTGCATTATTACTTGCTGAAGAAGATTTAAAAATATTGTTTGAGTCTTATAGTTGGAGCATATGGTTTCCAAGGTTTCTACCTCTTCCTGCTCTTATATCATTGCCAACATAATTTCTTTAGACTTTGTACTTTCCTGATGTTTAGTATGTATCAGGGTAAATTGACATAATAAATTCAGATCTCTGTGCCTACATGTTCAGAAGTGTCAGTGTTGGTACCTGAGTAGGATGGATCATCTTCTGTGCTACTGTAACCTCTGTTATTTACATTCACTCTGTAAAGAGTTTTAGGAAGTAAATCTGACAACATAGTTCTAAAATATATCGAAATAAGGTGAGTTTTCCATCAGATGTAGTTAGTGTTAGTTATTTTCTTTTCCATTTATTTTTATTTTATTGAAATACAAATGTCAATCAGACAGTTTCAAAACACCATAACCATACAGAGTCGATGAAATAATACATGGCAAACTGTTTTCATAACGTTTTGGTATTGTACAAGGTGCATACATGATATTATATTTACAGGTTTTTATACAGCTGAATTATATCAAAGATTCAATAATTATTTACCTAGTGGATGACCATAGCACTAAAAGCTGACATAATATCCTGTCCCACCACCATTAGTTCAGATCTTGCCTCTCATAGAATTATGTAGAAGCACAGCGTTATCTA
>PVKA01010879.1:51271-62963 GCA_004027165.1 Ctenomys sociabilis | reverse complement strand
AAAAAAAAAAAAAAAAAAAAAAAAAAAAAAAAAAAAAAAAAAATTAAAAGAAAATTGACTTCCATGTGAGCTACTAACTATTTTATGGTGATGGCAATATTCATTTAAATCTACATTATTTTATGTAGTTTCTCCTCAACATTGCCAGGACTATTAAAAAAAAAAGTACTGAATTTTCAGATAATATGTACTAAGAGTCTTATCCTTGTTAGTTTTGAAAACTAAAGGAAGAAAAGGGGTGGAGGTGTTACATATAAAAATATTAAAACTCAACAATAAAGCAGAAGCCTGCCATCCACAGCTATCAGGCACATAGCGTCAGCACCTAGTGAGATTTTAAAGTGATTGAAGTCTAAATTCCTGTAAATGGCAAGTTTTAATAAAAACAGTAACAGAACCATAACACTGTGATAATACAGGTCTTACAAAAATGTTTTCTGTATTCAAAACCTACAATTCTCAAAATGAAAGGAGGATTTACATGATCTCTTGAGTAGGACAGCTATAAGTAATCCACTAGCAAGCATTGAATAAGTACTGAGACTGCCATGGCAGGGTTCAGTAAATGAATGCAAAACCCAGGGTGCAATTTCATTGCAATTTAAACTAGTTATTTAAAATACATGAGTGATATAGATACAATTTGGATGCACATCAGCACAGCTAATAGCTATCAGATCGGCTGGCTGTATCCGGTAGTTGAAAAGAAGAGAGGTAGGCTCTTCTACATAGAAAAATCATAGGAAAAATTAACCATAATATACTAGTGGACAATTTTCTGTAACACTGTTGGACAGACACTTATTCTTCTGGTAAATCACAGAAAGCTAGATGAACTGCACTTCACATTTGAAAAAAGTTTCCTGTCAGATGCATCCATTACTATTACGATACGCACATACATTTCAATCTACACTTCAGTTATTTCATAGTTAAATATGACAGAATTATTATCATGTAGTAGCTAATTAATTTGTATTTGTTTGCTTTTATTTCTTATCCAAATATCCTAAGCATTAGGATTCTTGACATTTTTCCTTGCCATCTTATTTTTATATTATTGTTTTTCAACTTTCAGGATAATCTACTTATTTCCTTATCTTTTAAATGTATTGGGGCCAGGGAGATGGCTCAGTAGAATAAGCGCTTCCCTGGCGAGTGCAAGGGCCTGAGTTCAATCCCCGGTTCCACCAAAAAAAGAATGTTACTTAAAAAAAAATGTATTACCAGAAAAAGCATGCAACAGTGATCTTTGGTAAACTCTCTACAAATAACAACTAAGAACTTTAATTTTTTTGTTAATTTATTAAGACTTGTCTAACATACTTAGTGTAGGGCTGGGGAGATGGCTCAGTGGAATAAGCATTTCCCTGGCAAGTGCAAGGGCCTGAGTTCAATCCCTGGTTCTGCCAAAAAAAAAAAAGTATATGTACCTAAAAGAGAGCTTCAAAATACATGAAACAAAAACTGACTAAATTGAAGGAAGAGGCCATAATTTCCTTTTTCTTTTTCTTTTTTTTTTAAATGTAGTTGGTTGTTACAGGGTCTCACAACACACTTTGAACTCATAGTGATCCTCCTGCTTTCAGCCACCCTAGTGCTGGGATTACAACATGCACCACTATAGCCAGACTGGCCAGCGCAGCCCACCCTGGGGGCAGGACTTATGTGGCATGTGGTGCCAGGGCTGAAACTGCAGTCCCTCTGCTTGCTGAAGCTTGCCTAAACAGGTGCTTTAGTCTGCTGAGCTATCTCACTATCCCCAAGGCTGTCAGTTCTCCAACAAATATTTTTGGCACCTTCATCAAGAATCATTTGGCCATAGATATGTGTGCTAATTTCTAGGTTCTCTGTTCCATTCCATTGGTGTGCATATATATTTTATGCCATTACCATGTTATTTTTGTCACTATGAATTTGTAGTGTATATTCAAATTGGATATTGTGATACCTCCAGCAATGATGTCTATCAGCTTTTGTTGCATGTAGTTTGAAGCTTTCTTGTTATATACACCTTGAGGTGGAGCCCGGGCATTCTCAACACCATGGGATTCTTCTCTTGAACTATCTCTATTTGTCAGTCTCTGAGGTGCACTGATTTCCAGGACCTCTTCCTGGTCCTCTGGCTAAGTACAAGGGTTGGTATTTCTCTTCTCTTGTATGAGGATTTGCCTCTGGAGTTAAGAGGCAAGAAAAAAATTAAAAAGAGAAAAGAGAAAAATTAAACTGGAATTTCTCATCTTCTTTGGACCATAATTCCTCTAGTCAGAATTCCTTTCTCTCAAGGTTTTTTTTGTTTGTTTGTTTTCTATCTTTTTGAGGCAGGGTCTCACTATGCAGTTCAGGCAGGCCTTGAGCTCACTTGGCAGCCCAGGCTGGCCTCAAATTCTCAATGATCCTCCAGCCTCAGCCTCCCAAGTGCTGAGATTACAGGAGTGCACCGCCATGTCCAACCCTCTCTCAAGGTTTTAGGTGCCTTGCGTCTGCTGTTCTCATAAACACTTAGCCATCACAAATTGTGGTTTATAGACTGGTGCTTGTCTAGTAGCTGAGGCAAAAGAGAAAGAAAAAAGCAAAGCAAGCTAGATGTGGTGGTGCACTCCTAGGTACTTGGGAGTCCTAGATACCTGGTACTTAGGAGTCCTAGGTACTTGGGAGGCTGAGGTAGGAAGATCACAAGTTCAAGACCAGCCCTGGTAACTGGGAACCTGTTAATAAAATAAAATAAAACGAAACAAAAAGAGCTGGACATATACAATTCAGTGATCCCCGGGTTCAATCCCTAGTAGCATAAAGGGAAAAGAAGGATAAGGAGGAAGAGGTGAACAAAACTATACACACATATCAGGGGTTTCTACTCTCTGCCTTATTCAGGCTGCTTTCCTCTTCTCAGATAAGAAAAAGGCTTCTCTTGGAGTTCTTGTCCACAGACAATGCACAGTTCTAAGATTCATGTTGTTTCAAAAACAGGCTGAATGATTCAAAAAGAAAAAAAAAGCAGAGGGGCCAGGGAGATGGCTCAGTAGAATAAGCACTTGCCTGGCAAGCACAAGGGCCAGAGTTCAATCGCTGGTTCCACCAAAAAAAAAAAAAAAAAAAAAAGAAAAGAAAAGAAAAAACTGAAGCTCACAATTAGTGAGTTCTGCTTTTCTACCTTGAGTTCTGGTTTATTTTCCCTCTTGACTGTCCTCATACTTTCAAGAATCCTATGAAAGTTTTTCTATGCAGCCTTTCCAGTTTTTAATTATATTGAGGAGAGACACAGAAGTGTGCACTTACTCCATTCTTAGCTAGAAAAAGAACAAGCTTACATTGATCATTAATCAACCCTACATTCTAATTAAAAGACAAGTTTTCAAGACTCACTATATTCTTTCTATAATGGATACACTAAATATAAAGACACTGATACTTTGAAAGTAAATGGATAGGTAAATATATATTATATAAATAATAATCCAAAGAAGTCTGGGCTAAAATTGATCTCAAGAGAAAGAATAATAATATCAATGAGAAGGGGTATTTGATAATGATGAAAAGGTCAGTTTAGCTGGGGGTGGCGCACACACCTGTAACCCCAGCAGTCTGTGTGGTAGGGGAAGGAAGATTTCAAGCTTGACCCTAACCTGCATAATTTAGTGAGACCGTATCTCAGGTCAAGGTCAGTTTATTAGAAATATAATAATCTGAGCTACGAAGTGAGCTTAAGGCCAGCCTGAACTGCATAGTGAGACCCTGTCTCAAAAAGACAAAAAAAAAAGAAATATAATAATCACAAAAGTGTAGGGCCGGGGAGATGGCTCAGTGGAATAAGCGTTTCCCTGGCAAGTGCAAGGGCCTGAGTTCAATCCCTGGTTCTGCCAAAAAAAAAAAGTATATGTACCTAAAAGAGAGCTTCAAAATATATGAAATAAAAACTGACTAAATTGAAGGAAGAAATAATCCATTCCATAATTATTTTTTAACTTTTAATTTTTAATCTTTTATTTATTTGGTACAGGGTCTCACTATGCAGCTTGGACTTGTAGTGATCCTCCTGTCTCAGCCTCTCCAGCACTGATCAAACCCCAGTCCTTATTCTTGCCAGGCAGGTGCTTAACTGCCACGCTATTGCCCCAGCCCTCAATTCCATAAGTACAAAACAGAGATTTCCATTTTTTTCTCAATAATACATAGGATAACAAATGGTCACAAACACTATCTTGAACCAGTTGATAATTATGAAATAGTAAGTTTAAAATGTATATTCTGTACACTAAAATAAACCATATGCTAGACTATAAAATATAGCTCAATGCATTTAAAAAGTCTGCAATCCTTATTGGGAGTTACAGACCAGCCTGAGCTACAAAGTGAGCTTAAGGCCAGCCTGAACTGCATAGTGAAACCCTGTCTCAAAAAGACAAAAAACAAGTCTGCAATCCTAAAGCATCCTCTTTGATTTCAGTGGAATTAAATTAGAAATAAATATTCATAGGATATCTAGAGAGCTCCTGTATACTTCAAAATTAACACATTTCTAGAATAATCCATGAGTCAAAGAAGAAATCATAAAGAAAATTAAAAGCTGAATGACATTTCAAACTGAATGCTACCAGAGGCTGGGGAGATGGCTCAGTGGAATAAGTGCTTGCCTGGCAAGCATAAGGGCCTAAGTTCAATCCGCAGTTCCGTCAGGAAAAAGAAAAAGAAAAAAAAAAAAGTCACCCGCTTGCTCAAACTGAATGCTACCAAGAGAGGAATAATAGTCCCAAGATATCACGTAAAAGTAGATTAACATTGTAGAATATAAATAGTGTTGACCTGTCCTGTATTTTTAAATCAATAATATTTCTACATACATAAAAGTATGGCTCAAGAAAAGGAACTTGGAGAGATAAAAATTCCATTATCTAAAATGAAAGGGTCGGCAAGATAGCTCAGCGGTCTAAAGCGCCTCTCAGAGACCACGGTTCGAGCCCCAGCACCACATGCCGTGCCAGCCCCTCCCCCCAGGGTGGGCTGAGCTGACCCCCCTCCCCGCAAAAAAAGAATCCGTGATGTGTAGCGAGACACTGTAATAAATAAATGAATTTAAAAAATAAAAATTAAATGAAAGGGTCAGTCAAGGCAGCAGCAGATTAGATCATACAGATCCTAAAGTTTTTAAGGAAGTGACAATAAAGACATAGTAGAAGTAGAAACTACACGTGAATTCATAGAATTTAAATGTTTAAAATGGCAGTTTCAGGGCCGGGGAGATAGCTCAGTGGAATAAGTGCTTCCCTGGCAAGCGCAAGGGCTTGAGTTCAATCCACTTCCACCAAAAGGAAATAAAATAAAATAAAATGGCAGTTTCATGTGGTTTATCATAGCACATTTCCCATTTGGAAAGGAAATTTAAGTAAAATCTAAGTATGAATCATATTAGATATTCATGTAGTGAGAATAGAAATACAAATATGCTTTGTCTTCTTAACTAGTTCTACATGTAATGCTTATAATAAAATAACCAAAAGAAGTATTCTCAAAAGATAAATAAGTGGGGCTGGGGAGATAGCTGAGCAGTCTAAGCACCTGCCTGGCAAGTGCAAAGATCTGGATTTGATCTCTGGTACCACATGCTGTGCTGGCACACCATGCCAGGCACTAAGAGTTGGTGTGCTGGCACTCGCCTGTAATCCCAGCACTCCGGAGGCTGAGACAAGAGGATCACTATGAATCTGAGCTGCGTAGTGAGATCCTATACCAAATAATAAGTATATATATAAGGACTTTTTAAAAAAACTGATTAAAAAAAAGATAAATAAGGATACCAGCAATATTCAAAACCTGTCTCCATATCCCAATGAATTCTTAGGCGAAAAGTAACCCCAATTTTTTCTAAAGAATATTAATATGAATTTTAAAGTATCTGGGGTTTGAAATCTGAACTTGATTTTCACAAAGAATCACATACTTCCCAATTGTATAATACTTCAGATACCTCAAAAGTAGCTCAAACACAATGCTTTCAGTTTTAATACAACTATATATTTATTAAGTATAATGTCTCAAAACATACTTTATTACCCTTACTTTATAATTCACAAAATGTATCTCATCATTCTGATATTTGAGTGCAAAAATTACCTCTGTGTTTATTTAGAAGCTTGTAGCCTTCACAGTATCTGCCCGGTGACGTCAGCATCGTGGCGGTGTCAATGTAAGAATACGCTCCGGCAAAATCGAACTCTTTCTTCCCGTCCCACCAGCCTTGCTGCTTAGCATAGCTCCTCAGGCTTGGGTGCTCCAGATCAATCTTGGTTGTTATAGAGAGCTGGTTGGAAATGTTACGAACACCCTCTGTTTCAAAGAAAGAAAGGACAGGAGAATGAAAGTTACATTTAATGTAAAATATCTACCCACACAGCATGGTTCTTAATAACTATTTACATGCAATTTTAGACTGAAATTTTTTGTGCCTCTATTACATGTTCTCAAAGATCTGTTAATTTTAAAAATTAAACTTTTTGAGAAAATTGTACATAATAAGGCAGTTATAAGACCTAATCAAGAGATATTTAAGTACCCTTTACACAGATTCCCCAATAATAACAACTTGCAAAACTATGGCATAACAACAAGAGCATAATCCTGGTATTGATAGAGTAAAAAAAAAAAAAAAAAATACTAGCTAAGTGTGGTGATACATGTCTGTAATCCCAGCATTCGGGAGGCTGAGGCAGGAGGGTTGTTGTGAGTTCCAGGCCAGCCTGAGCTATAAAGTGAATTCAAAGCCAGCCTGAACTGCATAGCAAAATCCTGTCTCAAAAAGACTAACTAGCAGACCATGGTGGCGCATGCCTGTAATCCCAGCACTCGGGAGGCTGAGGCAGGAGGATTGTTGTGAGTTCGAGACCAGCCTGAGCTACAAAGTGAGTTTAAGGCCAGCCTGAACTGCATAGTGAGACCCTGTCTCAAAAAGACAAAAAAAAAAAAAAAAAAAAAAGACTAAATAAATAAATATTTTTACTACCAAAACTTCCTTATGTTGTTGTTTTATGGACAAACCCACTTATCTCCAATCCTTAATCACTCATTAACTCTAAGACATCTAAATTATTTCCATTCTAAGTCACCACAGAAAACTGCAAATAAATATTTATATGTGGGTTTTTGCATAATGTTAAATTTTTGTTTCTCTGGGATAAATTCACAGGAGTACAAGTGCTACATGTTTAGTTTTTTAAGATAACTGCCAAGCTGTTTTCCAGAGTAGATGGCAGCATATACTTACACAGAATGATTCAAATTCTAGACTCCCATCAGGATTTGGTGATATCATTACTTTATTTAGTGATGCTGGTAGAGCTATAATGACACCTCATTGTGGATTTCATTTACATTTCCTTGATTTGCTAATGATGTTGAACATCATATCCTATGTTAATTTAACATGTATATTGCATATCCCTTTAAGTGAGAAGTGTTTTCATATCTTTTGTCCATTTTCTAATTGGATTATTTACTCTTACTTCCTGGGTGTGCTTAATTTATTTTAAATATTAGTTTTTCCTAGGTATTACACAAAAAATAATCATAAATACACTTAGAACAAGGCCAATGAAACAGCTAAGCAGACAGGAGCCTGCTTAGGCAAGCACAGGGTCAGCAGTTTGATCCCTGGTACCCCACATGTTGAGCCAGCTCCGACCCCAGGTGCGCTGAGCTGGCCACGGAGACCGGGCTTGGTGGTGCACCTCTGTAATCCCAGAGCTGGGGAGGCTGAAAACAGGAGAATCACTACGAGCTATGCAGTGAGACACTGTACCAAATACATAAAAAATAAATACAATAAAAAAGTTTAGAACAGCAAGAGAGCTTTTCTAAAAATATTGTGGACTAAGGTACAAACAAGATTCTATATTAATATATGAAACAACATGAAAAAAAAACAATAAAACCTTGTTATAAAGAGATCATGATAGGTGAAACAGATCATGATAAATACAAATTGATAACATTTTAAGATTGATTCAAAATGTCAACTAATTACAAATCAATTAAGGTATTATCCCTAAAGAAGCTATACATTAGAATAAAAACTACAGGGATATCCTCAGCACAGTTGATATACAGAATCAAAATAGCAAAAAGAAATTTTGATAACTATACTCTTAAAGGTTTAACAACTTAGTTCTTTCTTAAATTAATGTATATATTTAGGATTATCAGCAAACTTCCCAGAAGATAGCAGAATGATGAAAAACAGAGAAACAGCCTCACCAGAAATTGCTGTCCAGACACTGGATATAGCAATGTGAGAAAGAGAAAAAGGGGGGAAAGTATCCCTGGGACCCAGCAAGGATCAGAAGCTAGAGATGAAGCCTGGAGGGAGAGTGAGGAGAGACCCCAAAACATTAGGAGGTAGCAAGTAGCGCTTTATTCTTGAGTCCTGACTCACTGCGTGGGGAAAGAGGAGAAACCTACAGATGCACAGTGACCACACAAGATATGTAATAGTCAAGATTCCAGAAATTCAATACAAGAACAGATATTCAAAGCTTTTAGAGAAAATAAAAACATGGGTAAAAGAAAGTCCACCAGAATCACATTAGACTTCTCAACGCAAAACCTTAAGAGAAGGAGAGAAAAGGTTGGAGTGTAATATTTCAAGCCCTAAAAGAAAATAACCTCCAAATCAAAATAATGTACTCCACTAAACTATCTTTCAAAATTGATGGACAAGGGGCTGGGGAGATGGCTCAGTGGAATAAGTGCTTCCCTGGCAAGTGCAAGGGCCTGAGTTCAATCTCCAGTTCCACAAAAAAAAAAAAAAAAGTCCACCAAAATTGATGGACAAGTAAGACACTTCCATGACAAAGAACACCAGAGGAAATTCATGAACACCAAACCAGCATTCCAAAAGATTCTGAAGGATATTTTAGAAACAGATAAAAAGGATTACAACTCCATAAACCTCAAAGGGATGAATTCACCAGGTAAGGCAAACAGTTAAACAGAGGGGGAAAAAGCCAACAACAGAAAAATAACATGATAAGGATAAGTCAGTATGCATTAGTGACAGCCATCAGTGTTAATAGTTCCAATTCACCAGTCAAAAACAAACAAACAAACAAAAAGACTCGCAGAGTGGGTCAAGAAGCTAGATCCAACAATATGCTGCATACAAGAAACACATTTAATTCAAAAAGAAATTCATAGACCTGAGGATAAATGGAATAGATTAGAAGATGCACAGGCCTCTACAAACACTCTCAGCCACCTGATCTTCGACAAAGAGGCCAAACACGCTTACTGGAAGAAAGATAGCTTCTTTAACAAATGATGCTGGAAAAAATGTCTTTCTACATGCTGAAAACTAAAACGTGACCCAGCTCTATCACCATGCACTAAGCTAAAGTCAAAATGGATTAAAGATCTAAACATTAAAACAGAAACACTCAATCTCCTGGAAGAGAAAGTAGGAGAAACTCTTGAAGACATAGGGGTAGGCAAAGAGTTCATGAACAAACATGTATTCACATGGGAAACACTTGAAAGAATTAACAACTGGGCTCAACCCTTACTGAGAAGTTTCTGCATGTCAAAAGATATTGTTAGACACATAGTGGAAAGACAACCCACAAATTTAGAAAAAATCTTAACTAATAAGCGCTCAGACAAAGGTCTGCTCTCTAGAATTTATAACGAACTAAGATATATTAGGGCCCTCAAATTTAAAGACCCAATCCAGAAATGGGCATCTGAGATGAATACACACTTCTCAGAGGATGAAATTAAAGTGAATAAATATATGAAAAAAATGTTCCTCATCACTAGCTATCCATGAAATGCTAGTTAAAACCACACTGAGATACCATCTCACTCCAGAAAGAATGGCTATCATAAAGAAATCAACCAACAACAAATGTTGGAGAGGATGTGGGGAAAGGGAATACTTCTCCACTGCGGGAGGGAATGTAGACTGGTACAACCATTGTAGAGATCAGTGTAGAGACTCCTCAGAAAACTAGGAATGGAAATCCCATTCAAGTTGGCTATCCCTCTACTGGGAATTTTTCTGGAGGAACTGAAAACATCATATCATAGTGATATATGTGCACCTATGTTTATAGCAGCACAATTTGTGATAGCCAAATCTTGGGAACAACCAAGATGCCCGTCACATGAGGAATGGTTGAAAAAGATGTGGTAATTCTACACAAAGGAGTATTACTCAGCTATAAAGAATGATAAACTTAAAGCATTTATATTGCAGTGGATGCCAGTTTTTTTTTTTTTTATTTATTTAATGGAGCCATGGATTGAACTCAGGCCCTTGCGCTTGCCAAGCAAGCACTTATTTTTTTTTTTTTAATTTTTGTTTTATTGAAGTACAAATATCAATGAGATAGTTTTAAGGTACCTTGACAAGATGATACATTGCAAACTATTTTCATAATGTTTTGGTATCATAGAAGGTGCATACATGATATTATACTTACAGACATTATTATAGCATATGTCTCTTATCAGTAAAGAAAGAGAGTGTAGCTGTTTGCATATCTTATTTTTTATACCTGATTAACATCAAAGATTCAATAATTAATACTTTCCACCTTGTTACTTTCCTAGTGGTTGTCTGTAGTACTAGAAGCTGACATAATATCCTGTCCAACCACCATTAGTGCAAATCTTGCCTCTCATAGGATTATGTAGAAGCACAGCGTTATCTATCTCACTTGTACTGTCTATACACACACATCATGATTCTTCCTTTCTATACCCCTTCCTTTATTTACACCTGTCAGAGATGGGCACTCCATTGTCATTCAACTAACTTAGGTGCTTGAACTTAACAACACAATCCAACACAGTCCAGCATTCCATAACAATAGTGAGTTATCTGAAGAAGTTGTCAACCACAGCCATTTACAGCTCAGCTTAATATTATGGCCCCGTGATGTATACTTCATTTTTATACTTTTCTGCTGGATGGTTAAGACCTAGATAGAGCAAGACTTATATACCAACACATGTACTTTATGTTTCTTATGAGGTCAATGAAGTCCCCTCAGGGTTTATCTTGTAATCCTGTACCTTATTCTGTAGATCCTTTGTCTGTGTCATCCATGTGGATAAGTCACGGCCAATGCTTGACCAGTTTGCTCTCTGTGAGAGCCTGAGAGAAAGTTTTCTTTCCATGTGACTCTCCACAAGCACACTATAGAACTTCAATCTCTTTCCTCTGTGGCTCCATAATCTCCTTGTTCAGAAAATTTGGAGCTCAACTGAGTTTCATGATATTGCAGTACAGGTTCTCCTGTCCTGAGTCTTCACTGACCTTGAAAGGCTAGGGCCAAAATGTTGGCTGGCCTTGTGGCTCTTCTATTTCTCTAACTTTGATCTGTGAACTTAGGTTGTTAACCATCCAGAAGAAAAGCTGATTAGTATCCTGCAGCATATGCCATTCACTTTGGCTTATCGGACTCAATTGATTTTAGTTGTTGTTGTAGTACGTTTCCATTTGTATTTCTGCTTTTCGCTTCTTATACTAGGGAGACTATACGATATTTACACATGTGTGTCTGGTTTATTTCACTTATGAGTATATGTTCAAGTGGCATCCACTTCAGTATAAATGCTTCAAACTTATCATTCTTAACAGCTGAGTAATACTCCATTATATAGAAATACCACATCTTTTTCAACCATTCCTCATGTGATG
>PVKA01010879.1:0-51171 GCA_004027165.1 Ctenomys sociabilis | reverse complement strand
GGCTATCACACATTGTGCTGCTATAAACATAGGTATACATATATCACTATGATACAATGTTTTCAGTTCCTTTGGGAAAATTCCCAGTAGGGGGATAGCCGGCTTGAATGGGATTTCTAGTCCTACTCTTTTGAGGAGTCTCCACACTGACCTCTATAATGGTTGTACCAGTCTACATTCCCACCAGCAGTGGAGAAATGTTCCTTTTTCCCCACAACCTCTCCAACATTTGTTATTGGTTGATTTCCTTATGATAGCCATTCTTTCTGGAGTGAGATGGTATCTCAGTGTTGTTTTTATTTGCATTTCATGGATGACTAGCGATGTGGAGCATATTTTCATATATTTATTCGCTTCTTTAATTTCGTCCTTTGAGAAGTGTGTATTCATCTCAGATGCCCGTGGATGCCACTTAAACATATACTCATATGTGAAATAAACTAGACACACATGTGCAAATATCATATAGTCTCCCTAGTATAAGAAATAAAGATAAGAAATACAAATAGAAAGGTATAACAACAACTAAAAAGAATTTAGATAGGGTAAACTGAATTGCATATTTTGCAGGGTAATAATCAGCTCTTCTTCTAGATAGTTAACAACCTAAGTTTGCAGATCAAAAATTGGAGAAATGGAAGGGCTGCATGGTCAGCCAACATTTTGACACTTGCTTTTCAAGGTCAGTGAAGACTGAGGACATAGGAGAACCTGTACTATAGCATCATGGAACTCAGTTGTGCCCCAAATTTTCTGATCAGGGAGATTATGGAGCCACAGAGGAATGTGATCGATAATCTATAGTGTGCCTAGGGAGAGTCACAAGGAGAGAAAACTTTCTCTCAGGCCTTCACAGAGAGCAAACTGGTCAAGCAATGGCCATGACTCATCCACATGGCAGACACAGACAAACAATCTACAGAGTGAGGTACAGGGTTACAAGATAAACCCTGAGGTGACTTGACTGACCTCATCAGACACAAAAGTTACATTTTTTTGTTATATGGGTCTTGCTTTATCTAGGTCTTAACCATCCAGCAGAAAAGTATGAAAATGAGATATATAAAATAAGGCCATAATAATAAGCTGAGCTTATTATTTAAATGGCTCAAGTCAACAACTTCTTCGGATAACCCACTATTATTGTGGATTGGTTCGCTGAATTCAAGCACCTATAATAACTGAATGACAATAGAATACCCACTTTTGACAGGACTAAAGAAAAAAAAGGGGGGTATACAAAAGAAGAACCATTCTGTGTCTGTATAAACAGTACAGTTAGGATAAATATGCAGTACTTTTACATAATTCTATGAGAAGAAAGATTTGCACTAATAGTGTTTGGACAGGATATCCTGTCTGCTTCTTGTACTATGGATAACCACTAGGAAGATAACAATGTAAAAAGTATTAATTATTGAAGCTGTACTATAATTCAGCTTTAAAAAAAAGATAGGTATACAGCTACATTCTCTTAAATCATTGATTAAAGGCATCTGCTCTAATAGTGCTTGTAGAGTATCATGTATGCACCTTGTACAACAAAAAGCCACTATGAAAACAATGTGCGATGTATTAATTGTTGAATCTGTCCTACTAATTTGATTTAAAACTGTCTCATTGCTATTTGGTCTTCAACAAAATAAAATGATACATGCCGGGCGTGGTGGCACATGCCTGTAATCCCAGCACTTGGGAGGCTGAGGCAGGAGGATTGTTGTGAGTTCAAGACCAGCTTGAGCTACAAAGTGAGCTGAAGGACAGCCTGAACTGCATAGTGAGACCCTGTCTCAAAAAGACATTAAAAAAATAAATAATAAATTATATATATATATATATATATATATATATATATATATATATATATATATATATATACATACATACACATGAAATAAAAGAAATTCATAAGGGCTGGCCAGATAGCTCAGATTAAAGTGCCTGCTTAGGCATTCACAGGGGCTGGGGATTCAATCCATGGTCTACTGTGCTGGCCCCACCCCCGCGGTGCTCTGGGACAGCAATTGAGACTGAGTGTGGTGGTGCACATCCATAATCCCAGTGTTTGAGAGGCTAAAAAGCAGGAAGGATAACTACAAGTCTGATCTGTGTAGTGAGACCCTGTAGACCCTGTACTAAATACACTTTTTTAAAAAAGAAAGAAATTTATAGATTGAAAGTCAAAGGATTGAAAACAATATTCTATGTAACAGGAACCTGGAAAATAAAACAGCAGAAGTAGCTATTCTATTTGCAGCCAAAGTGGCTTTCAAGCCAACACTGATTAAGAGAGACAAAGAAAATCACTACATCCTTGTAAGGGGAACAATCTAAGAGGAAGAGATATCATCAAAATGTATACACCAAATACCAAGGCACCCATCTATATAAAAGAAATATGAATGGACATGAAAAATCAAATAAGCACTAATACAATTGTATATTGTAGAGTGGGGACCTCCATACCCCACTGTCAAACTCAGGATGGAAAGATTTTAATTCCAAGTCTTTTATTTATTACCTTAAATCACTTTATATCTCTGGCTTTCTCATTTGATAAATGAAAGGAATATATAATAAGAAAGAAATGATGGGAAAGAAAAATTAAAGCACTAAAAAAGTCATATTGCCGTGTATTCAATGGCACAAAATTTTATATTTTATTCTTCATTACTATACCCTCCCCTGGCATAAACCCAAAGATATCCTCCCCAGCCTGGTCTTTACAGGCAGTATTTTTCTCACTCCTCTTTTCTCACCTCCCCACTTCCACATTATAATTTTGATGTGCACCCCAAAATTTAATGAGAAAAAATGATACAGAGCTATTAAAAAGTGAAAAAGTGCTATAAAGCACTCAAAACTTTGTGGCACAGAAAGTGTTACTGTCTGTGTCTAAGTGTCCCCCAAAAGCCTCGTGCAGTCATGGGGTGATTTCTAGAGTTTGTGATTAATACATGATCCTATGCTGGGATTATGGGTGTGGGTGCTGCACCCACCCTGGGACAGATAATCTGCATCAGATGAGGAGGAAAGAGAGGCTTGCTGGCAGCCCAGCCACCGGCCCTCGCCTTGGCTCTCTGCTGCTTTCCCCCGCCACGAATGGCTGCCGTCTGCCATGTGCTGCTCTGCCTCAGAGCCAGCTGATTATGGACTGAAGCTTCCTGTGAGCTAAATTAACCTTTCCTTCCTTAATTTTAGGAGTTGGGTATTTTGTCCCAGCAACAAGAGTAACTGACATAGAAAGTATATGTACTTTATATAAAATTCATATTCCTCCCTTTTCAGGAATAATTTTCATAATGCTCTTTCACTGCATTTCATTTCTCATGTTTAATTTTCCCTCATAGCTTGTTTTATCACACTGGATTGTAAATCTTCAAAGACATCCAAATACAATTATCAGCCTCTTAGGGTTTATTTTATTAACTGAATTACAAAAAAATAGTCCATACCTTGTACTTTTTCAGCTGCCCAATATTTCCCCGCAGTCTCCAGAACCCAAGCTTCATTCCTATCAGCTATCAGAAAACTGTTGTGATAGCTAAATTCCATGTTGTCCTCTGTACAATTACCACCCTGGCCATATTTTTCTAATAAATCAACAATAACATTGAGGGCTTTTTCAGCTGTATCAGCTCTTTCAAGGCCAAGTCTGAAATAAAAATATAAAAATTCTAAGATTAAGGTAAATTTCACTTATTTTTATAAAGTTCAGGCTGAGACTCTCTTTTACATTCAAAATAAAAATTTCTTTCCATTAATTTAACAAATAAAATAAAATATAACTTTTAAAATTTTTCCTCCTGCAGTCAGTATGAGAGCCAGATGTGGTGGTGCATGCCCCTAATATATAACAGCCTCAAGTCTGAGGCCAGCCTGGGACATATAAATGAGTTCAAGGCTATCCTGTACTACATAAGGAGACCCTGTCTCAAAAACAAGTCTGTTTGGAATCATGTAAGGAAAGTTTTTAGAGTCAAACAGATTTACATTCAAATTCCAACTTGATAATTTTTTTGACAAGTTACTTTATCCCTAAACATCATCTATGTCATTTGTAAAAAAAGGATAATAATGTAAACTCTAGGAGTCTATTGTGAAAATTAGTAAAGTATGTAATGAAGTTCTATATATTAGTCATTTCTAATCAGTCATAATTTATAACTCCTTCCTTCTACCAATCGATACTTTCGTGAGTCATGAAATTGCGTACTGGTACTCTGAAGCATCTTTGGCACAAATGATAAAGTATCAGTCAAAGGAAGGAAGGAAAAAAGGGAGGGAGGGAAGGGATGAAGAAGGAAGAGAAGGAAAAATAGGAGAAGAAGAGGAAGACAGAGCTTGAAAGAAAGATTATACTAAAATTTCAAAGTTCTGTGTGAAAAACTATAACAGAAAAATAGGAGCCGGGCAGATAGCTCAGTAGTATAAGCACTTGCCTGGCAAGTGCAAGGGCCTGAGTTCAATCCCCAGTTCTGCCAAAAAAAAAAAAAAAAAGAAAGAAAAAGAAAATCAACCTGACAAGGTCCATGCCCAGCAGGGCTTCCTCATCACAAACTTCCTCTCTTCCCCACACAGCTTCATTCCCAATGCAAACTCCATGCTCATTGGCTCCCATTTCTGCACCCCACAACCACGCAGGGCGACTAAGGACAACAGCATATGTTTCAGGGACTTGTTCAATTTCTATGTAAGTACACTGTAAGAAGAAAAGTCACACAATAACCACAAAATGAAAAACAAAAAGTCTTCAAAATCCAAAATTCATCCCATTCAGAATATATAACCATACTGAAAGTGACAAATGAAACATAAATTAAAAAGTATCAGTAATAAGATAGTAACCTTCAAATCAGCTCTAAAGCATTCATTTGAATATTTGCTAAGATAATTCAAGAAAGAGTTTACTTTTAAGACACTAAAACTTCTACATTACCTGAGATACAATAAAATATAAAATATAAGGTCCAGTAAGAAAAGCAAACACAAGGGGGTATGGAGACTCAGGATAAAGATTTCTAGTTAGGATGTCTCATGCTGTTGTAGATGATTATATGACTTTAGGACTAAGGAAAGTGTTCTCAAACCTCAGTGTCCAAATGTTCTCTGGTAAGGGAGATAAGTACCCCTGTGGCCTGTACATGAGTACCACTATAGAGGCGGATAGCTCATGTGAATGTGGCCCATCAGGTTTGCCCACAGTAGTGAAAACAACAGGACGCATTGTTTTCCAAGGCAGGCTAAATTTAAATATTCAGAGATTAAACACAATGGTATCCCAGATGAATAAACCATCTCAGAAAAAGAAAAAATATGATCAAGTAAAACAATTCAAAAAGAAGGTACTTATCAACAAAAGATAATATGAAACTCATTTTAATTCTCATGTTAAATGAGTTTTTAAAATACATTCTAAAAATGAGCCTTTAATTTATATGGTGTATGGTGACTACATAAATTATAGATTATAGTGCTATTCTAGAGAAGAGCAAACCTTTTTGAAGGGCCTAAAACTTATTTCCAGACTCTGGAATGACTTCTCTTACTCTACACCCATCAGAATCCTTTTTGTCAGTCAAATTCCAGCTGAAACCCCAACTCCTGGTGAAGCTTTCCTTGATTTAAGTGTTCATCTCTGCTGCTGCACATGCTGCTTCTGCTTAGACTTAGCATTTATTTCCTCTAGGGTACTTTATAGTGGGGTTATTTGTATACATAAGAGAGTGTCCCAGTCTTTTTGTTCTGTTTTGCTTTTGAGTGCCCCAGTTATTTAAAAGTTAATTAATAGTTAACTTTAATTGTTCATCCTGATACATTTACACATAAAAATATTCAAATATTTGATCAATCAACAATTTTTTTTTTCTTTTTTTTTCTTTGTCTTTTTGAGACAGGGTCTCACTATACAGTTCAGGCTGGCCTTAAGCTCACTTTGTAGCTCAGGCTGGTCTCGAACTCACAACAATCCTCTTGCCTCAGCCTCCCAAGTGCTGGGATTACAGGCCTGCGCCACCATGCCTGACTGATATTTTTAGAGAAATGTGTTGATAACAAGTACTGTATGCATTTCACCTACCTTAAGCTGTTCTCCCAAATTATGAACTCCAGCAGGAAAATAAACAACCTCTTGTACTTCATTGCACAGTCTATCTGAATTTTTTCCAAAAATAATCCTGTTATCAATTGTTGATGGAGGTAATGCCACAAAAGTGTCACAGGAACAGGGTTCCATTTCTGAAAAAAACTAAAGATCACATAAAGGTTTCAAAATAAAAAGAGAAAAACATACTTAAATATATACAGAACAAAGGGTTTTACTGTACTACCAAGAGATATTATTACCATATCTAATAAAGGGTGTTTATTGAAGTGTTAAACATCGTATACTATGAGCGCAGAAACAAATTAAAAATGAAGGCGTGGTGGTGCAGGCCTGTAATCCCAGCACTCTGGAGGCTGAGGCAGGAGGATTGTTGTGAGTTCAAGACCAGCCTGAGCTACAAAGTGAGCTTAAGGCCAGCCTGAGCTGCATAGTGAGACCCTGTCTCAAAAAGACAAAACAAGATATAACAACTCTCAATAAGCCGATAACAGCCAATGAAATACGAAACGTAATAAAAGCCTACCGACAAAGAAAAGTCCAGGTCCTGACGGATTCACAGCTGAATTCTACAAGAAATTTATAGAAGATATAATCCCCACACTCCACAAACTCTTCAATGAAATTGAAAAGGAAACAGTCCTCCCAAAATCATTTCTGGAGGCAAGTATAATACTGACTCCAAAACCAGGGAAAGACACAACCAAAAAGGAGAACTACAGGCCAGCCTCCCTCATGAACATAGATGCAAAAATATTCAACAAAATCCTGGCAAATAGAATATAGTAAATCAAGAAGATCATACACCATGACCAGGTAGGATTCATCCCAGGGCTGCAAGGATGGTTCAATATTTGAAAATCTATAAATGTAATACACTATATTAATAGCCTGAAATCTAAAAACCACATGATCATCTCAATTGATGCAGAGAAAGCTTTTGACAAAGTCCAACATTCACTCATGTTCAAGGTCCTACAGAAAATTGGAATAGATGGACTCTATCTTAACTTGATAAAAGCCATCTATGACAACCCAAAAGCTCACATAATCCTAAATGGGGAAAAACTGAAATCTTTTAGTCTTAAATCAGGTACAAGACAAGGATGTCCTCTATCACCCCTCCTATTCAATATAGTCTTGGAATCCTTAGCAACAGCCATTAGAAAAGAGGGAGAAATAAAGGGAATAAGAATAGGTAAAGAAGAAGTTAAATTATCACTATTTGCAGATGACCTGACACTTTACTTGGAAGACCCCAAAAATTCCACCAAGAGGCTGCTAGAACTGATAGGGAAATTCAGTACCATAGCAGGATACAAAATCAATACTCAAAAGACAATAGCATTCCTCTACACAGATAACAAGCACACTGAAAGGGAAACAATAGAAACAATACCTTTTACAATAGCACTGTGGAAAATGAAATACCTTGGGATTCACTTAACCAAGGAAGTCAAAGATCTTTTCACGGAAAATTACAACACCCTACAAAAAGAGATTATAGAGGATTTCAGAAAATGGAAAGATATTCCCTGATCCTGGATAGGAAGAACCAACATCGTGAAGATGGCCATACTCCCAAAATTGCTGTACAGATTTAACGCAATCCCTATCAAACTGCCAACAACATACCTCCTAGACCTAGAGAAATCATTCCTAAAATTTATTTGGAACCACAAACGACCTAGAATAGCAAAGGCAATCTTGGCCAATCAAGACAAGGCAGGAGGCATCACAATTCCTGACTTGAAATTATACTACAAAGCCACTGTGATAAAATCAACATGGTATTGGCAACAAAATAGACCTGAGGATCAGTAGAATAGATTAGAAGATGCAGAGGCATCTACAATCACACTCAGCCATCTGATCTTCGACAAACGGGCTAAACAAGCTCACTGGAAGAAAGATAGCCTCTTTAACAAATGGTGCTGGAAAACATGGCTCTCTACATGCCGAAAACTAAAACTTGACCCAGCTCTATCACCATGCACTAAGCTAAAGTCAAAATTCAATTTAAAGATCTAAACATTAAAACAGAAACACACAATCTCCTGGAAGAGAAAGTAGGAGGAACTCTTGAAGACATAGGGGTATGTGGGGGACCACCTGAGCAGCTCTCCTTGAAAGAAAAGCGACTGTCTCCATTTTGACTGAGCCTGACCCTATTTCCTCATATTGTTATGTACAGAACTGGCTAGGACTTCTGTTTATCCTTCAATTGGCCTTAAGCAATGTGTATTGGTCTAGCTGAGGTGCTGGTGATAGTCTTTGAAGGTGGCATGCGTGTTTCCCTGGTAAGCCTGCTGCTCCTTAATGTGAGCCAGGTGGAGACAGGATGGTAGAGCTAATGCTCCGCGCTGCCAGCTGGGATCCAGCCTCCAGATAGAGGCTATGACTTCCTGGGGCTTGAAACACTACATCAAAGCTGAAGCCCTAGACTTCCCAAAACATTAAATGCTATATAATGCAGATTACTCTCTCTCTGCATATCCTCTCTGCATATGGCAGAGGTAAATGTAGGCCCCACGCCTAGCTCAGCTCACAGTAGTCACCTACTTCCCACAATTCTCAATCCTCAAGCCACTCCCCCACTGAATAAAAACCGGGTGAGGCCCTGGGTCGCTCTCTTGGTTCCGGAAGCCATCTGCGTGGCTGGACCTAGAGCCCCTTGACTCCCCGATGATTAAAAATATAATTTAGTGTCCTCATTTTCGCCGTGGGCTGCATGGAAAGTGGTAGATTGGAATCAACTTAATGGGATTCCAATAATGTAACTTTGGGATTACAAATATTGGTTTCTTGGACTGAGACGAGGACCAGGAACAGTCTCCTACAGGGGTAGGTAAAGAGTTCATGAACAAACATATATTCACACAGGAAGCACTTGAAAGAATCAACAACTGGGATCAACTCTTCTTAAGGAACTTCTGTGTGTCAAAAGAAAGTGTCAACAGAGTGAAAAGACAACCCACAAATTTTGAAAAAATCCTAACTAATAAGCAATCAGAGGTCTACTGTCTAGAATATATAAAGAACTAAGATATATTAGGGCCCTCAAATTTAAAGACCCAATTCAGAAATGGGCACCTGAGATGAATACACACTTCTCAGAGGATGAAATTACAGAAGTGAATAAATATATGAAAAAATGCTCCATATCACTAGTCATCCATGAAATGCAAATAAAAACAACACTGAGATACCATCTCACTCCAGAAAGAATGGCTATCATAAGGAAATCAACCAACAACAAATGTTGGAGAGGTTGTGGGGAAAAGGGAACACTTCTCCACTGCTAGTGGGAATGTAGACTGGTACAACCATTGTGGAGGTCAGTATAGAGACTGCTCAAAAGAGTAGGACTAGAAATCCCATTCAAGCCGGCTATCCCCCTACTGGGAATTTTCCCAAAGGAACTGAAAACATTGTATCATAGTGATATATGTATACCTATGTCTATAGCAGCACAATGTGTGATAGCCAAATCTTGGAAACAACCAAGATGTCCATCACATGAGGAATGGTTGAAAAAGATGTGGTATTTCTATATAATGGAGTATTACTCAGCTGTTAAGAATGATAAGTTTGAAGCATTTATACTGAAGTGGATGCCACTTGAACATATACTCATAAGTGAAATAAATCAGACACACATGTGTAAATATCGTATAGTCTCCCTAGTATAAGAAGCGAAAAGCAGAAATACAAATGGAAACGTACTACAACAACAACTAAAATCAATTGAGTCCGATAAGCCAAAGTGAATGGCATATGCTGCAGGATACTAATCAGCTTTTCTTCTGGATGGTTAACAACCTAAGTTCACAGATCAAAGTTAGAGAAATAGAAGAGCCACAAGGCCAGCCAACATTTTGGCCCTAGCCTTTCAAGGTCAGTGAAGACTCAGGACAGGAGAACCTGTACTGCAACATCATGAAACTCAGTTGAGCTCCAAATTTTCTGAACAAGGAGATTATGGAGCCACAGAGGAAAGAGATCGAAGTTCTATAGTATGCTTGTGGAGAGTCACATGGAAAGAAAACTTTCTCTCAGGCTCTCACAGAGAGCAAACTGGTCAAGCATTGGCTGTGACTCATCTACATGGGTGACACAGACAAAGGATCTACAGAATAAGGTACAGGATTACAAGATAAACCCTGAGGGGGCTTCATTGACCTCATAAGAAACATAAAGTACATGTGTTGGTATATAAGTCTTACTCTATCTAGGTCTTAACCATCCAGCAGAAAAGTATAAAAATGAAGTATACATCATAGGGCCATAATATTAAATTGAGCTGTAAATGGCTGTGGTCGACAACTTCTTCAGATAACTCACCATTGTTGTGGAATGCTGGACTGTGTAGGACTGTGTTGTTGAGTTCAAGCACCTAAGTTAGTTGAATGACAATGGAGTGCCCATCTTTGACAGGTGTAAATAAAGGAAGGGGTATAGAAAGGAAGAATCTTGATGCGTGTGTATGGACAGTACAGTCGGGATAGATAACGCTGTGCTTCTACATAATCCTATGAGAGGCAAGATTTGCACTAATGGCGGTTAGACAGGATATCATGTCAGCTTCTAGTACTATGGACAATCACTAGGAAAATATCAAGGTAGAAAGTATCAATTATTGAATCTTTGATGTAATTCAGGTATAAAAAATAAGATATGCAAACAGCTACACTCTCTTTCTTTACTAATAAGAGACATATGCTATAATAATGTCTGTAAGTATAATATCATGTATGTACCTTCTATGATACCAAAACATTATGAAAAGTTCGCAATGTATTAATTTATCAAATCCATCTTGTCAAGGTATCTTAAAACTATCTCATTGATATTTGTACTTCAATAAAACAAAAATTAAAAAAAATAAATAAATACAAACAAAATCAGAATAAACACATTTTGCTCTTCAGGGGAAAAAAAAAAGACAAACAAACAAACAAAAAGAGTTCAAAATAAACCATGTAAGCTGGGCATGGTGGCGCATGCCTGTAATTCCAGCACTTGAGAGGCTGAGGCAGGAGGATTGTTGTGAGTTAAGACCAGCCTGAGCTACAAAAGTGAGCTTAAGGCCAGCCTGAACTGCATAGTGAGACCCTGTCTCAAAAAGACAAAAAAAAAAAAAAAAACATGTACTACAAGACTCCCTAAACAAATGGCAATGAGATTTTGACTCTACAGACCAAATTTATTCTCTAAAGTCTTTCTCTCCTAATGTCTTCCCTGGCTTCTCTTTCACTAATCCCATATTGTGGAATCTGCACATCTAGCTTACTGTAATGATGGCCATACACATTGTACCAGTTTTGTGTACTCTGATCCCCCGTACTGGACAGTGAGATCTTGGAGAGGTAAGAGTATGCTTTATAAATCTTTGTACTGTCACCAATGGAATTTATTTTATGGTGGGAAAAATATCTCTTCTATTCCTAGTATTTCCTCAAAAGAAAGAACCTGAAGAAGAATACATACAGATCATAGTACTGAAAAGACAAACATTTTGAAACAGAGTCACTAATTTGGCCAAATATAAAGGATGTCAGTAAACTTCCAATTTCCAAGTGGAAGTTCATATATTTAACTTGTAAATCCTGACTATAGAATATAATATTTAGACTACGTCTTTATTTTTAATTTGAAAAATCTAAAATAGTTTTAGAACACCTATATTTTCATTCTCCTTTAAGAATAGACACATGGCTTTAGTTTTCTTCTTTCCTTAATTTTATAAAAACCAAACCTTGGAGTGCCTGTATATAGGCAGACGTTAGCAATTTAAAAACAAACGTACAGGCCGGCCAAATAGCTCATTGGATTGAAGCACCTGCTCAAGCAGACACAGGGGCCTGGAGTTTGATCCCCACCCCTGCCATGCTGGCCCTGTCCCTAGCACTTGGGAGACTGAAAGCAGGAGGATCACTACGAGTCTGATCTATGCAGTGAGACCATGTAGGTCCTGTCCTAAAAATACAACAAACAAATAAACAAAAAAATACATCTAATAAAGGTTTCATTCAAAAGGAAACAAAATGACTCAAGACATAAACTTCAGTCTGGAAACTCCTAAGAGTTTTCTCTTAATGATCAGTCTCCACCGTTTCTGTTCTTTTCTGTGTTTATTTCAGCTGTATGTCTTGGGTCTTCCTCCATTTGTGTTTCAAAATTAGTTCTATCACTACATAACCTTGGAAGCCTACATTTCTCCATGCTGCCAGGCTGATCAGTAAAATAAACAGGTACTATCTAAGGAGATCGGTATAAAAATTCACTCATCTTGAGCATTTTTACAGTCATGGAACACAGTACAGCGTCATATGAACACTGTTACTGTGTTTGGCAGTAAATTTCTGGCCCCCACCTCTACTGGGCTTTTGCACTGAGCTTGAGGACTTTGGTACTGAGCTATATTCCCAGCCTTCAAAAAAATTTTTTTTATTTGGAGAGACAAGGTCTCTCCAAGTTGCCTACACTGGGCTCCAACTTGCGATTCTCCTGGCGCAGCCTGGGATTACAGGTTTAAGCCACTAGGCCCGGCGGATACGTTTCTTCTACACAACTGAGTTTAAAGCCCAATCCCAAAGGTTTGGTTTATTAACTTTACTCCCCAGCCCGCTAGGGCTCCCCGTCCCCGCCCCCGTGCGCTATAGTAGCTCAAAACCCTGAGTTCCAAAGGCCAAGAAGTTGCACTAGGAGATGAGCCAACGTGGGTCGGCTGGAAACTAGCCGCCTAGTTAGGAAACGCTGTAGCCCAAGGAGAGGCGAAGCTGTGACGCTAAAGCGTCTTCATCACTCGGTATTTACTGAACAGCTCTCTGCCCCAGGATCCCTGCCCTGAAAATAATCAGGAACGAAAGAGCCTCCGCTCTGGTGGAGCTGACACTCCATTTTATCCGCTTTAGTGCAAGGGCGCGCAGTGGAACTGCGCTTCTGTGGAACAAACACGGTACGATTAGGATAAGGATTGTTATCTCCACCAACAGAGGCAGGCATTTGCGCCTCGAATCAGCGCTCTCAGAGAGTAACGGGCGGGGTCTGGAGAGATGGTTCAGTGGAATAAGCACTTCTCTGGCAAGCTCAAGGGCCTCAGTTCAATCCCCGGTTCCACACACACAAAAAAATTGCAAACAAAGCAACGGGCTGCGCCCCCCCCGTAACGCGGCCCTGGCGCGGACCTCCAGCTCCCGGTTCTCCTCCACAAGTCCCTCCCGCACGCCCACCCCTCACCTGGTTTCAGAGCTACTTGAAGTGATAGCAGGAAGGCGGGGCAGAGGGGGAGAGAGAGGGAAGAGCCACTTGCCGGAAGCGGTCACCTTTGATCCCGGAAGATCCCTCCTTCGCGGGAGGCTAACTTCCGGTTCGGCGGCAGAGTTTGTTTACGTTTCTCCTGGACTCAGTCGTTGCGTTCGGCAGAAGAGACTCCAAAATGGGAAAATCCTTCGCCAACTTCATGTGCAAAAAGGACTTTCATCCTGCCTCCAAGTCCAATATCAAGAAGGTGAGTAAGGGCAGCTGGAGAGGGGTGTGGGCCAGGGCCGCGGATTGCCCGGAGACTGCTAGTGAGGAGAAGCCGCGGTGGCGGAGGCTCCCGGGATCGCTGCCCTGTCCTGAGGCTGCCCTGGTGCTGTCGCCTCTTCTTCCTCACCGAGCAGCTTGGTGATGAAGGGGCTCCACAACCTTTATTCTCCATCCTCGAGGCGACGGGAGTCCCTTTTGTGAACACGTCATATGTGGGGTCTGGCGTCACACTTCCTCATCGGTACTTCTCGTAGTTGATTCGGGTTTGGTCTTTTGGGTCCCCAGGGTAACAACTTCTAAGGTCTGCTCTCGTGTACAAAGAAGACTCCTTGTCTGTAGTCCGCCCGCGCATCACCCCGATTTGGTCATTAAGGCGCGTTATTATGGGTGTATAATACCCGTGTTTATTCTTTAGAATATTTCTGTTGAGGAATTACTAATTTTAATTGTATGAGTTATAGCAAACAATGAGTACTTAACAGGGAAGTCAAAAAAGTTACTGAATCTTTAATATTCATTGTATATAAAAAAGCGTCAAAGTTTTCAACGTGAACTGTCTGAAAGATAACGAATAAATCCTTATATGAACTACAATGAAAATACCAATAGGACTGTACTCCCAAAAGTAATCTTTGCTTCAGTTGCCACACCCAGGGCTGTCATCAGGCATGACCACCGCATGTGCCATACACTTGTCTCACTTTCACTGACAGCGCTTGTGCTTATCTTTCCTTTCCTATGTGGCAGGCCATTCTTATGTTATGGATTTCTCAATATGTAGGAACTAGATCAGCCAAGTAGTAGTTTTAAGAGACTTGATTACTGAGCTCAGGTTCATCAGTCAGCTCACATGCAGGAGAAGACTGAGTGATGGCGAATGTAGGGAGCAAGGAGGTATTTTTAACAGAAATCACATCCTGTTTGGTGAGTGAATTTGTTATCCAGCACAGAACAACAGAAAACTACATTTGTTTGACACAGCTGCAAACTGTAACTAAAGGGTCTTTTACAGTTTAGTGATAAGCATGTATTTTTACAAGATACATCTTAAACTATGTTTACAGGGGACAGTTAAGGAGGGAGTTTGCTTCAGCTTGTTGCTTTGACAAGAAACAGTTATTCATTGTTAAACAGCCTTGAATAAGAAGAACTCATTTCTTAGAGTAGATAACAGGAAGGACAAGGTTTTTCCTAAAATTTCCCACAGTTAAAGCACAAAATTCAGCTAACCCATTGCAGTAACCTCTCTTATCTTCCTGTTTTGTCAGGAGCTTCCTACTTAGTATATTATACAATGTTCATTTAGCAAGGAAATAAGATATCAATAAAATAAAATATCAAGATGTATGAGTGCTTAGAATAGTCATTGATATTTTCACATCAGCTGTTCATCTGCTTACAAAACCTCAGAGACAATATCAGAAATAAAAACCTATGTGAACTTCAGTCTACCACTGAAATAATCTTTGCCTTAACAGTGACACCCAAGGCAATCTTCACACATGAAAACTCCGTTCTGTATGCAGGTATCTCTTAAAGCTGACAGCACATATTTTGTTTCCCTGTCCTGTCCTTTAGGACAGGTTGACCTCTTTTTAGGTTGCCAAAAAGATGGTAGTAGGTCTTTGTGATACTTCTCCTGCGTGTTTGTCCGTCAGCTCATCTGGGTGCTCCACAATTTTTTTTGCATAGTTCCTTAGGCAGAAAATTCTGTTTTCTTCTCAGCTATAAATAATCTTTTATGAGCTCCATTCCCAGTCCTCTAGGAGCCAGGGAAATGGCTCAGTAGAATAAGTGCTTCCCTGGCAAGCACAAGGGGCTGAGTTCAAGCCCCAGTTCCTCCAAAAAAAAAAAAAAACAGTCCTCTAAGAACATTTCTCTGTGATATATTGTACTTATTATTTTCTTTGTAAACTATCAAACTATTTATGCTACACAAGTTTTGGGTCAAGAAAAGGACAACTAATGGCCAACTCTTTGTGTTTCAAGTGACATCATAGTTGCTGTCTAACTCATCAATAACACCTACATTATCTGTTTTTTCTTACCATCTAAGGGTTCCCTTTTGCGGTTTCCCTATCAGTATTCCCCTCATGGTGCACTGTTGATATCCACAGTACCATTTTGTTTTTCTTTGCCATGTACGAGGCCAATGATATATCTTTTCTGAACTCCAAAAATTATACTATGAAATTCTTTGTTTTGAAATTGCAACATTTTATTTGGAATTATCAACTTGTGCTCTGTTAGCAAATGTAACATCAGTTGGAAACTGGTAAGCTAATTGTCAAATGTCACATTAGTTTAGGAGATGGGAGTAACAAGTCTGTTCACTACATCATTTGGTTTATTAGTAAAGGAGTCAAAGGACCTGGTGGCTAAGTTCTAAATAGAATACATAATAAATCTTCACATCCACAAAGGCATTAAATTTTTATAGCATAGTTTGCAAACTTTTTGGGAATATACTGCCTGAAGCTACAGTGACCATGAAATGCTGCAAGATGTTCACTTATTGTTATGTTTGCAGATGGTTTGTAAATTGCTTGATAAGGTTACTCAAAAATCTCTGCTAATGAGCAGGTAGCGGCAGATCATCAGTTCTTTTTCTTTCTTGGATGTGGTTTTGTCATCAAATCTCAGGCAATTTTGAAAGAAACAGAATGTTCTCAATGTTATGATTGTTCTACAAACCTCAAGGCCACACCCATCACTTTCTATAAATCTTAAAAGTTCCTATAGTGACCATGAGAAAACCCTGTGAAGTACAGCAGACCTATGAATGCTTTTAGTTCAGCTAGTGAAGTGTCATAATAAATACATTTTTGAGTGACTACCAGTGCATATAGAACATTGTACTTGTATTTCAGCATTTGTGTATTTCACAACATCATGTAGCATTTTATTGGTTGCAGAGAACTTCCAGCATTAAATAGCAGTGCTGGCATTTTGTCCAGTAAGTTTCATCCCTGCCAAGATGCTCGCTATATTTTTGGACCTAGTTCTAACATTGAACTTTGTTGTTTTACCTTTTGTTTTTTGACCATTTTGTACCATTTCAACTAGTCAAATATGTGGTCATATCACTGTTTTCTCTGTCATCTAAATCAAGGAGGTTTAATGTTCTATATTTATATTGTTTGACTCTTATTCCATTTCACTGTCCCGGGAATTTTGATTCACACCCAATGTCAAAGTCATTATCTTCTTCATCTTCCATGCATAAGTGTTCTAGTAATTCACTTTTGACCCCCTCCAAAACTTGGAAATCCAGTTTTTCATGTGCCATAGCAGTGAATTAGGATGCTTCTACCAGAAAAATCAAAAAATAAACCCCCATTCCATTGTGGTAAAGTACTTTTACATAACAGAAGATGATGCAGCTATATTTTACTCTCCATGATGCTCAGGTAAACATGCAAAACCTCTTAGATGTAGCATAAATGTGGGTGAAAATCCCAGTTGGACTTTCCCCAAAATAGTGCACATATTTTGGTGGCTGTACCAAGTGGGATAAACACAAAGGATTGCTTCCTTTATGGCTCAGGTGCAGCTCATGAGGTGCACAGCTGGCTACAGTCCTGCTAAAGTACAAATTTATAGTAGATATACATGGGATGGTTTTTTTATTAACCAAGTGTTGTATGCAGGGGATTTTTATATACAGTAGTATATATTTGCTTCCCCTCTTCATCTCACCTGATTGTGCAATGTTGACCTCAGAGGTTTAGCTTTCTTTTATTTTAAATAATTAATTACAGGTCAACCAAGTGTTGTACAGAGGGACTGTGGCAAAACTCATAATAATGAAAAACAAAATAAAGCACTGCATATTTCAGTCACTTTTAACCCTGAGACCTTCCATAAAATATTTAGGATCTATGATCCTTGGTCTCCTAATCTACAAATTTAGAGTGATCAGCATGTTTGCCTTGAGTTGCACAATCATGAGGGCTAAATGAGATAGTGTAGGTAAAAAGTTTGAAACAAACAAGCACCAGGCACTGTATGCACCACATAAAGGATATAGTTAGTAAAATGTTTATTGCAAAAGTGAACTAAGCTTTTGTTTTAAATCCAATTGTAGTGAGTTATATGTGCATATTGTAGTATATTATCCTGTATGTCAAAATGAGTGTTTGTTACATGTATTCTGCATATACGTGCATGCATTAGGACATCTTTGGAAGAATATGTAAGGTGGATAACACTGCCTATGAATATAATTAATTAATTAAAAAATATCTTGTGAATAACCAAAACTTAGTGTGAAGCATTCAGTGATCCATCCTTCTTCCTCACCTGGGAAAATTAGTTACTGTCTCATTCTGTTTCCTTGTCATGTCCATATTTCTATTGCTCAGATATCAAACTTCATTGTTATTATTTGCACAATTAGTGTTTGTTATCGTGAAATAGTTTAATTATACAGAAATATCATTGTAACTTTATGTTTGGGGATCATCAGCATTTGCAAAGTAGGATTATGTTTTACTCTTTGTCCAAGGAATTTGAGCTCTTGAGCAACTGAGACTAGTGAAATAACTGTAAAATCTAAAGCTTTAAATTAATGACAGTTACTCTGTTAGAAATAATAATGTTATTAGACTGGATGTGGTGGCAGGGGCCTATAATCCCAGCACTTGGGAGGCTGAAAACAGGAGGATCACTACAAGTCCAATCTGTATAGTGAGACCCTGTTCTAAATACAGTAAATAATAATAACAATTGAGAAATAATGTTATTGCAACACAGTAAGCCCTGCAGTTCTTTACCATATTTTGGGTTTCACTGAAAATCTAAACATATACCTTGTAGTGACTATACCAACTGTATTTTGGGTTTTTGTTGTTGTTTGTTTTGTCTTTTCCTACTATAATATTTCAGTAGAAATTTCAAAGAAATTTCTGATGTATTCTCTCCTCAATGTTTTGTTTTTGAGACAGGGTCTCCCCATGTAGTTACTGGCCTTGAATTTGTTTATGTAGCCCATGGTGGCCTTGAACTTGTGGCAATCCTTCAGCCTCAGCCTCCTAAGTGCTGAGATTACAGGTATACACTACCACACCTGTCTACCCAGTGGTTTTTCCCCCTTCTATTCTATATAGTATACTCTATCCCTGTAGAACCATCTTACTTAGTGCCTCCACAATGCTAATAATTACCCACATTTTACTTCTAAAGTTGAATAATGACATCCTCGTCCCACACCATCCTCATATTTATCTGATCCCAGCTTATAGGTAGTAATTCTAATTGTCTCACTGTGTTTGTCCTCCACTTTTTTGTTTTAAAATTAACATGTTTGTAAGAAAAGGTTGGTTTACTCTTTCTTCTGTTGGTTACTTTTTCCTTTATTCTAAAGATGGTAGAATTAGTGATACCCTTTAAGCCTGCAAGTAACATGATTAAATATCCTTGTAAAAGTCATGTGCGTTTTTTCCGTCTTGATCACATTTATGATTTTGAGAATTCCAGAGATACCCTCAGCCTGGTGTGTTCATACCCCTCATCAACTCTAAAACATCTGATGTACCTCTGTCTCATTGTTCTTCTCATCTCTTTTCCCACAACTAGTTTATTATTCCCCCTCCTCTTCTTCTCATCCTCCTCTTTCTCTTTCTCTCCCCCCTCCAATTCTCTCTTAGTGTGTTAGTGTCATATAGGAACATCTATAGCCATTGTTTAACCCTATGGATCATTTCCTGTGCTAACAAGGAGTAGATTCTATGTAGAGAGATGCTTTCTCTATTCTCTGAAATAATGATAGAGGTTTTTGTGGTAGTGGGGATTGAATATCACATCAAGCATTCACGCATACTGAGTTATATCTCCAGTCACTCTCTGAAGTAATGCAGGAACTGACTGCAGGATGGTGTTATACTATGCACAGAATTTTCTCAAGTTTGGCACCTTTATCTAAAAGTTAGCTCTTTTGAATATCTGATATCAAGGAACAAATCGGATTCTTTAGGTGTATCTTGTGATGATATCATTATGAACCAATTGGATTATATCAAACTGTAAACAATAGCACTTTATATTATGAAAGAAAAGCAAATGTCCTACTTAATTTAAATGCAACTGTTTATATTTTACTTCATTAATGTAGGTATGGATGGCAGAACAGAAAATATCATATGATAAGAAGAAACAAGAAGAACTAATGCAGCAATATCTCAAAGAACAGGAATCATATGATAACAGGTGAGATGTGCCACTGCCCTAGTGTTTATAAAATCAGTTATATGAGAACATAATTTTGCTCTTGTCCTTACTTTCATTATTTACTGTCATACTTACAGATAGCTGCTTTATTACCCTATTTCACATTCAGTATAGCTTTGAATTATATAGTTTAAGAGAAGCCCAGCATGATAATATGCACCTGTAGTCCCAGCTACTCAAGAGGCTGAGTCACAGATCATTTGAACTGAGGAGTTCAAGACCAGGTTGAGCAACACAGTGAAACTCCTCTCAAAAATAAATCAAAAGAGTAAATAAAATTAAATAAACTATATAGTCTGTGTACAAGTGTCAAGTCAGGCAAAGGTGACAGAAAAAATAATTATCTATATGTGAGCTGCTAGGACCTCTTAAAAATGGGTTTCCTTAACAAATACTCAAATGAGAAAAATGTACAGAACACATAAAAGAACACTGAAGTGTCTCTTGTCCTTCAAATCACTGTTGTGTTAATAGCAGGGTCATGGCTCGAGTTCTTCCTTGGGTTCTTCCAGGATGGTGCCTGCCTTTTTGCTGTTGTCATTTTATGTTTGCAAATCTGACACTGATGCTGGTTGCTTTTCATTAATCAATAAAGTAAATAGTGGTATTTTAGTTATACAAACTATACTCTCTGAGTAAACATTCACTGTATGAAACTCTAAAACATTCATCTGGGGGCTGGCAAGATAGCTCAGTGGTCTAAAGCACCTCTCAGGGACCGCAGTTCGAGCCCCAGCACCACATGCCATACCAGCCCCTCCTCCCAGGGCAGGCTGAGCTGACCCCCACACACACAAAAAAATAATCCGTGATGTGTAGCGAGACACTGTAATAAATAAATGAATTTTTAAAAATAAATAAATAAGATAAAATAAAACATTCATCTGTTTATGGACACTTGGGTTATTAGTGTACTTGTGCTATTGTGAAAACATGGATAAAAAGTTTTTGATTTTGAGACAGGGTCTCACTATGTAACTTAGAGTGGACTCTGGAATTTGAAGCGATTTTCCTGCCTCCACTTTGTGAGTGCTGAGGTTATAGGCATGCTCTTCCATACCTTATTTAATATCTGTTGAAGCCCATGGTTTTAGTTCCCATGTACTATGTATACTCATACATATGATAGTGTATGTTTAGGTTTCTTTTTTTTAAGTCTTTTATTTATCTGTTTATCTATTTATTTTGTACAGGGTCTCACTACACAGCATGGACTCTTAGTGACCCTTCTCTCTCAGCCTTCCCAGCTCTTGGATTACAGGCATGCACCACCATACCTGGTTTCGGGGCCGGCATAGTGCACCCTGGCTCCTGGGGCCAGCACGGCGTGGAGTGCTGGGGATCAAACCAGGCCCTTGTGCTTATCAGGCAGGCACTTAGGCTGCTGAACTGTCTTCCTCAGTCTATATTTAGTTTTCTAAAGGAACCACAAACTATTTTTAAGTAGTAGCTGCAGTATTTTAAATTTCATGCAAAAGGATTCAGTTTCATTATGCCCTTAAAAATATTATTTTCCCTTTTTCTTATAGTAGCCATACTAATAGTATAAAATTTATCTCATTGTAGTTCTGATTTGGATTTCCCTAATGTCCAATGATGTTGTTTTCATGTATTTTAAATTTTATTTATTTATTTATTTTTATATATTTAGTACAGGGTCTATAGGGTCTCATTACATAGATCAGACTCATAGTGATTGTCCTGTTTTCAGCCTCCTAAGTGCTGGGATTATAGGTGTGTGCCATCTCAGCAGCCCTGGGGGTGGGCCTGGCACAACACTGGGGATTGAAACTCAGTCGCTAGGTCTGCCTAAGCAACACTTTAGTCTGTTGAGCTATCTGGCTAACCCTAAATTTTAAAATGGTATTAAGACAAAATTTACATACTTGTTTAAAGTGTATGTTGGATTTGAAGGATGTTTAGAATTTTGGAGCCATCACCATAACCTAATTCTAGGACATTTTCATCATTTAGAAAAGAAATGCAGTACCTGTTAGCTGTGTTCCCCTTCCCCAACCTTGTCCTCCTTGTATCAAGAGTCTCAGTAAGTCTTCACTTTCTGTGTCTTAAATTTGCCTATTCTGAACATGTCATACTACCAGACTATGCATTAGGTGGTCTTTTGTGGCTGGTTTCTTTGACTTAGTATGTTTCTATGGTATGACGTGTATTAGAACTTGATTCCTTTCTTTTTTTTTTTTTTTTTGGTCTTTTTGGTCTTTTTGAGACAAGGTCTCACTATGCAGTTCAGGCTGGCCTTAAGCTCACTTTGTAGCTCAGGCTGGTCTCGAACTCACAACAATCCGCCTGCCTCAGCCTCCCAAGTGCTGGGATTACAGGCATCTTGATTCCTTTCTGTTGCTTGGATATATATGCCTATATTCTTTTACTTTTTTCTTTGTCTTTTTTTATGGTTTATAAAATGCAAATGAGAGGATTTTTTTCCTTTACTAGTGCTTTTTCCAAATATAAGAGGAAGTGCTAGTTACTCTTTAGCTTTTTTTTTACAATTAGTTATAGGCTTTTTTTTTTTTTTGGTAGAACTGGTGATTGAACTCAGGCCCTTGCACTTGCCAGGAAAGCACTTTTATTCCACTGAGCCACCTCTTTGGCCCTATAATTAGTTATATACATACAGATACACATAGATTTTTTTTTTTTTTTCAATATTGAGCACCCCAGGACTATGGTACCACTGAGCTATAATTCCAGATCTTTTTTATTTTTTGAAACAGTGTCATGCAGCTGCCCAAGCTGATCTCAAATTCTCAACCTTCTTGTTTCAATCTCCTGAGTAGCTAGGGTGACAAGTGTGTATCACCACACTGAGCTTTCCATTTTTTTAATTTTTATTTTAAAGGGTTTTTTTACTTTTGTGAATTAAACTTTATTTCATTTATTCAGTTTGTTATTTTTTTTCTCAAAGCCTTGTTTTCTAAATGTAATTCAAATGGAGTTTTTTCTGTGTTAAAATTAAACTAGAAGAATGAAGGGTTTTTTCTTTTCGGTACAACAGGCATTGATTCTGTTATAGTCAGTGGCCGAATGTAGAACTTTTAAGCACTTAATTCTACTGAACTGTCTCCCCATCCCCTCCTTATTCTTTTATTACTGGCCTCACATTCTCTCTCTCTTTTTCTTTTTTTATACCAGAAATGAACTCAGGACTTGTGCTTGCCAAGCAGGCTCTGTGCTGCTGAACTACATCTCCAGTTCTCACTGAAGAATTTCTTTCAGTGACTTAAAAAATTTTTCCTTTTAATCTTTTCTTTTTTTAATTTTATTTTGATACAGTTTTGTAGGGATTGATCCTCCTGTCTCAGCCTCTCCATCACTGGGATTACAGGCATATACCACCATGCCGTTTCTGTGGCCAGCATAGTGAGCCAGAGGTCCCAGGGGGCTGGTGCAGCATGCGGTTCTAGGGATCAAACCCAGGTCCTTGAGCTTGCCACAGATTCTTGGACTGCTGAGCTATCCTCCCAGCCTGAGGTAGATAAATAGATAGATATCAGGCCCTTGCCCTGAGTTTAATTCTTTTTCTTTTCTTTTCTTTTTTCTTTTTTTTTTTTTTGAGGCAAGGTCTTGCTAAGTCACTGAGTTGCCCATGTTTCTAGGCTCAAATTTATAATACTATTTACAGTACTCCTGCCTCTGCCTTCTAGAAGGCTGGGATTATGAGCATGTACCACCATGTTCAGCTTCTTTACTGATTGCAATTTGTATAAGCTAGGTGTGAATTTCTGAAGAAATCCCAGACTCATTTTTCAAAACTTTAATTTCTCACAAGAAAAGGTATTGGGTTAAAAAAGGAAAAAGTATTGAGACCATTTACCCAAATCCCAAATTTATGACATGTAAAATTTCAAAGTTGTTGCTGTAACATTTCAAAGTTAAGAAAATTCTGTGAAAGCGACCCATGTCATTTTACCCACTTAAATAGGGAAGAACTAAAACATTCTCAAAAAAAAAACCTTCAGAATTATAGGAGGCAGCATTACATAATTGATTTCCATTCAGATATTGTAAATGTCCTCTAGCCTAGCCACTGAAGCTGCTTTAAAACTCTCCCTCTTTCTCTTTTTTCTTTTGATGTAAAGATTAAACCTAGAACCTTGTTCAGGCTAGGCAGGTACTTCACTGCTGACCTACATTCCGAGCCTAGAACTGTCTAGCAAAAAGTTTTACCTTTATTGGGGGTGGCGAGATGGTTCAGTGGAATAAGCACTTCCCTGGCAAGCGCAAGGACCTGAGTTCAATCCCTGGTTCTGTCAAAAATATATATATATATATATATTTTTTTTTTTTACCTTTATTTCCTTAACTGTATGTCTTGTTCCATTTAGATTGCTTATGGGAGATGAACGTGTAAAGAATGGCCTTAATTTCATGTACGAGGCCCCACCAGGAGCTAAAAAAGGTAGTGGCCTCTTTTAAGTCTTTGAGATATTTGTAATTGAAACTTGAGAACTGCTAAGAAGTAGTGTTTAAAAAATGATTTTCATCTTTGAAAATTGTTATTTTGTGAAGATTTTTTAAAATGCTGCATAATACACAGTAGAATAAATAAAATCTAGTGTCTTTCTAATCTAATATATTTTATCATGTATCTTGTGAGGAAAAAGCTCAAGATCAATAAAATTGCATTTATTCTTCCATAACTTGCATCCATATCTCTAGTCCGTTTTACTCAGTACACTTAGAAAATATATTTACTGTCAGTGAAAAGCATAAAAAGTTTAAAAATTAATAGTTAGCATACTTAATCTCCTGTTTAGATTGTGTTTTATCCTTCAGCAACATGGATTACATGGGTGAAAAAAGTTAAGCCACTGAATTCTTTTTATGAAATTACAATTATATAACATGATATTTAGATTAGACACTTAACAAGGTTTTTTTGAAATGTTAAATAGATTTTATATTATAGACCTTTATATTGAAGTTTTTAATTTGTCCTACCCTTCCTTCCCCCAAACTTTTGATATACAATCAAGAAAACAAAGAGGTAATGCATTATTTCCTGTTTGTATTTACTTACACTTCATTGTGATTTTTATGGCAAAATTGAATGAATTTCAATGAATGTTTTTAGAAAGAAGAAACAGAAGGAGAGATGGAATACAAATTTGAATGGCAAAAGGGGGCTCCACGGGAAAAGTAAGAATTGGTTTGCTTTTTAAGATACAAATACATATCATTACACTTACCTGCAGTCTTAGGTTGTGGCCTTCGTTCATTGAAGAAAGTTAATATTGAAAAGGTGTTTTAATGACTTCTTATATAGGTTTTTCATTTTTTAAAATCACAGATTATCAGACTAAACACTTATTAAATGTTATTTGGAAATATTAGATTCTACAGTTATATATATAACTGTATATAATAGTTATATATATAACTATATAATAGTAGTATATTTCACATTGTTCTCAGAATAATAAAATGGTTTTCACTTAAGTGCTGTGTAATTTGTTAAATTACTAATACTGTGTTTACACATTTTCTCTGCTTAAAAGATATGCCAAAGATGATATGAACATCCGAGACCAGCCTTTTGGAATTCAGGCAAGTGACCCATACTTAATTCTTAGAGAACAGTTTTTATTTGGTAACTATTTATTTAGTGTTATCTAAAAGATGTTTAAGATAAAAATGGAGAATATAATTTATATTTTTATTGTATAACCATAAAAATTAAAAAATATTAAATATAGTAGACTTGTAAATGATACTGGTCCATACTTTTCAAAGGATTTAAAAAATTAGTATAGGATTCAGAAAAGATTTAAAACTATTATCTGCTTAGAACAAGAACAGCCTGTCAACAAAGAGCTAAACCCTCATGAATAAGGTGTCACTGGGCCATTGCTTTGCCTACTTATTTATGTATTGTCTGTGGCTGCCTTCGAACTGTAACAACAGAATTAAGTAGCTGTGACAGACATGAGCATCTGTCCTGAGAAGCCTAAAATATTTACTACGTGGACATCTATAGGAAAAGTTTACCAGTGCATGGTTTAGAAATTTGAAACTATAAAGATTAACTTATGAAACTAAAGAATAATTTTTTTTAACCATTTCTTTTTGGATGACCCTGTTACACCGCCACCAAGTAAGAGGCAGAAAGAAATAGGATTCAGGGCTGGCCAGATAGCTCAGCAGATTAAAGCACCTGTTTAGGCAGACACAGGGACAGGTTCGATCCCAGGCCATTGTGCCAGCCCCACCTGAGGATGCACTGAGGTGGTGATTGAGACTGGGTGTGGTGGCGTGTGCCTGTAATCCCAGCGCTTGGGAGGCTAAAAGGATCACTGCATGTCCATCTGTGTAGTGAGACCTGTAGATCCTGTACTAAAAAAAGTGAAAGAAGGAAATAGGATTCAGCCTAGCTTTTGGACAGGATTTATAGTAAAAAAAAAATTTAGTGTTTATATTTAGTTATGAAATACAACATCTCTTTCCTCAAAGACCTTCTGAAAATATGACTAATTTAACTTAAGCCCTGCCATGACGTATGGAGTTGAACACTGGTTATATTCTTAGTATTTTATTTTATTTATTTATTTAATTTTTTTTTGTCTTTTTTGAGACAGGATCTCATTATGCAGTTCAGGCTGGCCTTAAGCTCACTTTGTAGCTCAGGCTGGTCTTGAACTCACAACAATCCTCCTGCCTCAGCCTCTGAGTGCTGGGATTCCAGGTACGCGCCACCACGCCCGGCTTATTCTTAGTATTTTAGTAATCAAAATAATTTTTGCTGCTTCTCAGGTTCGAAATGTGAGGTGCATTAAATGTCATAAATGGGGTCACGTCAACACAGATCGAGAGTGTCCTTTGTTTGGTCTTTCTGGAATCAATGCAAGTTCTGTTCCCACTGATGGCTCAGGTATGCACTAGACTTGATTTGTGTTAGTAGTTAGACAAACAAGGTAAGATAAAGTAGCATGTTCTTTAATCTCTGGGTATCATTTCATTTTGGGTATTTTTATCTAATGCATATTTCTACAATATGATGATCAATGGATATTTTCTTTCTATTTCCCAATATCTGTTATACATTTTGGTCCTTATTTACACTTTTAGTTTCTTATACCAGAGAAACAGTGTGGTATTTAAATGTGTGTCTGATTTGATCAATGGGAAACAGATTATGTTAAATTTATAATGCTATGAAATAGAATTAAATGTTTCTGAAGGCCCTGTGAACATGATCTCAGAAGTAATTACATTAAGTAAAATTTATCATGTTAGTAGCCTAAAATTAGAAGGGGACGAAATAGCTAACTCTGGTGTTTAGATTCTGCTGAATTTAAACATAGGCTGTGGGTGTGATGGTACAGGGAATCTCAGGCAAGAGCTCAGAAGTTTGAGCTCACCAAGAGCAACTTAGCAAGACCCTGTCTCTAAAAAACTATTTTAAAACTATTATCTGTTTAGAATAAGAGCAACCTGTCAACAGAGAGCTAAATCCTCCTGAAGAAGGTGTCACTGGGCCATTGCTTTGCTTACTTATTTACATATTGTAGCTCTATGCAAAGGCCCTGGGTTCAGTTCCTAGTTCTGCCAAATGGAAGAGAGCAAAGGACTGAAAGACTCGGCAGTCATTTCCCTTTCATTTAAATAAAAACAAAACTGACTTTTGAAAGGTGTTAAATATGTTAAAATTGGTTTGTACTTGAAACTATTTACCTTACTGCACATTACTGTTTCTTAAGAAAAGTTGATCTTATTTGACTTATATCACTTGAGTTCCTTTTTGTGAAAAGGTACTAGGGCTGGGGAGATAAATAGAATGAGTGCTTGCCTGGCAGGCTCAAGCTCCTGAGTTCAATCCCTAGCACCACACAAAAAAAAAATACTAAAAATGAGACATTTTAACTTAAATTCCTTAGTGCCTTATTAGAAATTTTTTGAGAGAATGTGCACTAATCCAATACTAATTTATATTGGGGCTGGGGAGATAGCTCAGTGAGGTAAGTGCTTGCCTGGGAAGCACAAAGTCCTGAGTTCGATCCCTGGTACTAAAAAAAAAAATCACGAGCCAATACTAATTTATAGATCACCATAGAAATACTGTGCTTAACCTCAAGCCTTAAATAAATAATTTTACTTTTATGAGCCTCAACCCCTGATTTTAAAAGGATAGATGATAGTATAATTCAGAGTTGTATAGCACTTTTTCAGGTAGAGAACCTTTTTTTTTTAAAGAGAATCTTACACAGATCCCCACAGTGAATAAAAGCAGAGTTACTCTACTGGGGCAGATGCTCTGGATGTGAAGCCCCTCCGCAGGCCCCAAGGCCCCTGATGCACCTCTTTAGAGACTCCCAGTGACTGTCATGGTCACTCCATCTGGGTTTACCCTCAGTCAGGTTATCAGGAGTCAGCTACCTCCTGCCCCTGCTTACAGCTAGAAATTTTGTTTTCTTTCAGCAAACTGAATCCAAGCTATAGGATTCAAGACATCTGTTTTTGTATTAGTAGTTTAGGAATTTGGTCCATTATTAAGTTTGACATAATTTCTGTAGTAATACTATAGTTCATAGATTTGGTGAAGGAAGATAAAAATATTGACATAAAATATTGTGGGTTTTTTTTAAATGCACATTTATGTAAGAAACCAACTCTAAGGTGAAGGAAAAGTATTCAGTGATGAGACAAAATTGATACAGACTTTGGTCTAAAAATCTCTGAAAAAAGAACTCCCCCAAAATGCTACCGTACAGGTACTCTTAGAAACCCACATAGCTAATTCTCCTTCCCTCCCTGCCCTTTCTTATCCAGCTGGTAGAATAAAAGAGAAAGGCCCCCAAAGCATATAAAACCCCAAAGACAATAAAGGGGTAGTTAATATATCAAGAACTCATTTGACTGATGTTTTCTGCCACTTACCAGAGATCAGCTGTTGTATCTTAAAAGTATATTCTGTTTTCTGGAAGGGATTGCATCTTTCTCATCTGTTTCTTCACTCTCACCATGTAGCTTCCTTGTAATTGTCTGACTTTTGGATTGGTTTGGGACAGGCAGAAGTCATAACTTTGGTTCCCCAGCCACATTTCATGATGATCTTGCTTCTGAGAGTAGAAAATAGACTCCAGTCCTAGCCCTTTCTTTCCGTAATCAGTGGGCTTTTTCATGGGTCTGCATTAGAAAGTCAACTAACAGTGACCTGAAGAACTTGTACTTTAACCTTTTAAAGAGTATTGAAACAAAAAAAAAGGGGATACAAATACATTTTGTATTTGTATATACAGAATAATCAGGATAGATATACAGCTACTTTCACTTAATTCTGTGCGTAGAAAGATTTGTGCTAATAGTGTTTGGACAGGATATCCTGTCTACTTGTACTATGGATAACCACTAAGAGGATAACAATGTACAGTGTATTAGTTATTGAAACTGTTTTGTTAATCAGTTTTGAAACTGTCTCATTGTTACTTGTTTCTCAATAAAATAAAAATTTAAAAAAGAGTATTGAAAACCCCACACTCACATGCCACACAATTATGTGAATTCAGATATAATATTGCTGATTATTAGCTCTTCTCTAGCCCTTCTTTTATATCCATTAACTCAGTTCTTATATTTATATCATTGAAGTTGTTACTCTCTACCTAGAGGGGAGTTTTACTGTACAACTTTTTCAGTCAAATGAACTTATTCACATCAAAATGAATGGAACAAAATTTTAAAAACCAACTCAAGTTGGTAGCTCCTATCAAGTTTTACCTACATTTAACCGAGCTTGAAAGGTTTACATATTAGTGATTCTCTCTTAAGTAAATTGAACACCATGATAAAAGGTGAAAAGCATGACCTTTTTTGAAATAATGCATTTCTCCATAAGAGGCCAGTATATAGGACATTCCTTAAGTCATTGTGAAAAGTGATGAACATACAGATACAAAGAAGTAAAGGACATAAATTCAGATGGTCATTAAACATGTGAGAACATCTGCAGCAATGTTTTTAATAATGAAAGAACCAAATTTTGTTGATGAAGGACTATTTGACAATATGTATCAAAAGCTTTAAAACATATCCTTTTATCTAGAAATGTGCCTGTAGTAACTTATAAAAAAGTGATCGGGCAGTGCTCAAAATTTAATAGCAGTGAAAGATTACAAACAACCTCAAATGTCCATTAATAAAGGTTGGTAAGATAAACTCACTTATTCAATGATTATTTAGGAAGCATTCTATGCCTGGTATTTTTCTAAGCTTTCAGACACAATATCAGATAAAAAGAAAAGAACCTTACTTTCATAATGGTAATAAGTAAATACCAAGGCCAAGGAGATGGCTCAGTAGAAGAAGTGCTTCCCTGGCAAATGCAAGGGTCTGAGTTCAATCCCCAGTTCCACCAAAAAAAGAAAAGGAAAAGAAAATATTCATAAGTTCTGTGGTGAAAAGTAAATCTAGTAAGAATTTTAAAAGGTCAGGAAGAGCCCTTCTGAGGAAGTAAGGTTAAGCTGAGACCTAAATGATAAGAAGGATGCAGCCATGCAAGATCTGAGAGAAAAACATTTAGCACCTCAGGCACAGGAGCAGCCTTCTGTAAAGAGAAGCATCAGTTCTGAGCAGCCATGGGAACTTGGGAGTTAAGGAATGCATACTGAGGAGCTAGGCTGCAGTGAAGGTGTGTGCTTTGTTCTAGAATCTAGATGAGATAGTATATGCACAGTGCTTGGAGTAGTGCCTGACATATGATAAGCTTTTCATGTGTGTTTTTAAAATAAGGACTGTCCTTGAAAAATGGAATACAATATAGCCATAACATAGATACATATGTATGAAAACAGCCATAGATCTATGCTGACATGTAAGGATGTATCAAGTGTACCATTAGAAAAAAAGCAGTAACCATTAAAAGAATGTAAAGGTAAACTACAGAATCTGTAGCATTAGGTGATTACATTTACAATGGCCTTCTAGGATGAAGGTTTTTTTTTTTTTTTTTAACCCATTAAATTTTAGAAGGGCTACATTTTATGTAGATGGGTACTCCCTGATTCAAGTGCCCTCTGTAGGGCCTGGATGTGGCTCCATGTTAGAACATTGGCCCAGAGCCCCTAAGTTCTATTCTTAGTGCTCCACCTAGCAGAAAGGGTCCTCTGTGAAAATTCCTACACGAGCTGGTGATGTCGCTCCATAGTATGCTTGCCTAACGTATGTGAGGTCCTGGGTTTGGTCCCAATACCAAAAAAGAAAAAAGAAAATTTAAAGAACTAAAGTTTCTTGGGGCTGGGGAGATGGCTCAGTGGAATAATTGCTTCCCTGGCAAGTGCAAGGGCCTGGGTTCAATCCCCAGTTCCGCCACAAAAAAAAAAGAACTAAACTTTCTTGTTTACCTTTTCAAATGATTATATTTGGCAGCTATGTATTTGACATCCTATATTTGAGCTATTAAGTTTTGGTTGTTGAACTTTTATGTATTGTAAATTGATAGCAGATACAGGTTCTCCCCCATTTTACAACCTTGTCAAAAATACTGATATATCACATAAGAAACAGACAATAGCTCCCCGTTTATAATCCAGTAAAAAAAATAGTTTTATATAAGAATTTATTCAACAAACAATAACTGATTATTTAATTAGATAGTTAACAGAGAGGATGGAACTAAAAGCTACTTCTAAAGAAATAAAATTTATGATCCCTGGCACCACATGCCAGTGCCAGCTTTGCCCCCAGGTACACTGAGCTGGCAACCAAGTCTGAGTGTGGTGGTATGCACCTGTAATCCCAGCACTGGGGAGGCTGAAAACAGGAGGATCACTGTGAGTTTGAGCTGCATAGTGAGACCCTGCACAAAATACAGAAAAAGAAAAGAAAGAAAGAAAATTTAGATAGATACAACAAAAGGTTTATTTAAAAAAAAAAAGACCAGAATAAAAGCATAATCACAGAAAGCCTGGCTTGGATGAGTACAGATCAGTAAGTTCACATTTGAGTATCTCAGAAAGCTGGGCACGAATGTGGCCATTCATGCCATAGCCAGTGTTTCCAAGCTTACCTAGTGTATCCCTTAAGTAGCTTGTTTAAAGCCCCTATCCTAAAGGAGCTATTGAATGAGTCTCAAAAGAAGATTGAGACTTCTCTTTCAGATGACACTGATGATCTGTAAGTTTTACCAAGCTATGGCAAACAAAATGTGCATTTTACTTATTGGGTTTTAGAAAGGATATAATATAAAGGAAAAGGTAAAAGAATGGTTGAAAAAAAATGAAGCATCATTTCTAGTTTTTTACTGCTGTAAATGATGTATACCTAACACTAGGAGAATCGCAAGACAAAGTTTGTATATTGAGTGTATTAAAGAATACACTCAATATATTGAGTAATTAGTATGGATCATACAAATAAAGGAGTTTGATATTGAGTTATAGCTGGGGGTTTCATGTTGATAATAGTTGTAATAAAATTAATTGCTCCTAAAATAGATGATACTCCTGCTAAATGTAGGGAAAAAAATTGTTAGATCCACAGAAGCCCCTGCATGTGCTAGGTTTCCAGCCAGTGGCGAGTAGACTGTTCACCCTGTTCCAGCATCGGCTTCTACTATTGATGAAGCTAATAAAAGAAGAAATGAGGGAGGCAATAATCAAAAGCTTATATTATTTATTCGTGGGAATGCTATGTTTGGGGCCCCAATTATTAACGGAACTAATCAATTTCCAAATCCCCCAATTATAATAGGTATAACTATGAAAAAAATTATTACAAATGCATGAGCATTTACAGTAACACTATAAATCTGATCATCTCCTAGTAATGTTCCAGGCTGACCTAATTCTGCTCGAATTAAGAGACTTAAAGCGGTTCCTACCATGCCTGCTCATGCGCCAAACAAGAGATACAAGGTTCCAATGTCTTTATGATTTGTAGAAAACAACCATCGGTTAATAAACATAAGTAAAAAGGTAGAATGGCTGAGTTAAGCATTAGACTGTAAATCTAAAGATAAAGGTTGCAATCCTTTTTCTGCCATAGTCCTGAGGTGATTATTCATACTGAATTGCAAATTCAAAGGAGCAGCTTCAATCCTGCCAGGGCTTCTCCCGCCCTCCTTCTCCCCCTTTAAGGGCAAGAGAAGTAGATTGAAGCCAGCTGTTTAGGGTATTTAGCTGTTAACTAAGTTTTTGTGGGTTTATATCCCACCAATCTAGGAAGGGTTTAGCTTAAATAAAGTGTCTGGTTTACATTCAGTTGATGTAAGTAGTAGTCTTGCAATCCTTAGACAGGAGTGTATTAAAGAATACACTCAATATATTGAGAGCCGGACATGGTGTCACATACCTACAATCCCAGCATTTGGGAGGCTGAGGCAGGAGAGTCACTGCGAGTTTGAGAGTCACTGGGCTAAGTAGTTAGTTCAAGATCAGCTTGACTACATAATAAGACCCTGTCAAAAATAAGAGTATCAGTTGAATCTGCCCTGTAACTCCAATTTAAAACTGTGTGTACAAAAACAAACAAAAAAACCTTGGGGGCCAGGGAGATGGCTCAATGTAATAAGTGCTTGCCTGGCAAGCGAAAGGCCCTGAGTTCAATCCATGGTTCCACCAAAAAAAAAAAAAAAAAAAAAACCCTACATGTATATAAATTAGGTCTGAAAGAAAAATTTGGTGAAATTACAGGTGTTTTTATTAAATTAAGATAGGTGATTAAGGGTTAGTGAAGGCCTGGGGAGATAGTTCAGTAGAATAAATGCTTCCTTGGCAAACGCAAGGTCCTGAGTTTAGTCCCAGGTATTGCCAAAAAAAAAGGTTAGTGAGATAACTCAGTGGTCTTAGGCAAATGCACAAGGACCGCAGTTTGATCCTCAGCACCACATGCTGGGCCAGCCCTGCCCCCAGGATGGGATGCACCAGTCACAAAAAAAAAAAAAAAAATCTGTGATTAAAATTGAATAAGAACCTTAAAGCAGGCTTTACAGACAGTTAACTATCATATTTTATAGAAGGCTAATATTTTCCCTTATAGTCCCTTTTTTGAGACATGATCTTGCTTTGAGACAGGGAAGGCTGCCCTTGAACTCATTAAGATGCTTCTGCCCCAGCCTTCTGAGTGCTGGGATTATGAGCATGCACCACCATACATGACCTGTGTCAAATTTATTTTCAGATTAGAACAGAAAGCAGTGAGTAGGCCAAGCATGATGCTGCATGTCTGTAATTCCAGCACTCAGGAGACTGAGGCAATAAGATCACAAATTCAAGGCCAGCCTGGGGGAGTGAGGGAGACAGAGTTACTGTATGCTGTAAAGGCTATATTTATGATAAGTAGCTAGCAGACAATTATTTATCTTAGTCTTTTTTTTAATCTTAGTTTTTAAAAAGCAAGATTTTAGTTAAGTTTCTGTTCCTGCTTTTTCCTTTCAGACTGATAAGGTATAAATATAAACACAGATACTGGTAAATACACAGGGTATTTTAATTTCTGAATTCTGAAGGCATTAAATTGAACTCCATAAAACTGTGATAAAAAATAAACTAGTAACATCTATGATGTACCACATAAGATGATAAAAGTTACTAATCCATTTCTGATGGACCATCCCAAGTGAGAATGATCAACCTAAGCTAAAGAACAACTGAAGATTTGGAAGTATAGTAATCTTTTCTGTTTAACTTGAATTTTACTTACTATAGAGTCACAGATTTATCACAAGGAAGAAATCATGATTGTGCATTAATGATTTAGTCACCAAAGATTATAAAGATAGGGAGAAATTAAGTATCTGAATTGTGGAGTAGTGCTACAGTGGGATATTGTACTATGTAGCAATTGAAATGATAGATTTTTTTTTTATTTTTTTTCTGTATTTAGGACAGGATGCACAGGGTCTCACTGTGTAGATTGGGCTCATAGTGATCCTCCTGTTTATAGCCTCCCAAGTGCTGGGATTACAGGCTTGCACCACCACACCCCGTCTCAATTGCTATCTCAGCATGCCCTGGGGGCAGGGCCAGCACAGCAGGCCTGGGATCAAACTCCCAGCCTCTGTGGCTGCCTAAACAGGCTCTTTAATCCACTGAGGTATTTGGCTGGCCCCAAAGATTTCTTAGTGATGGATACTGTTTGCAACATTTAGTCAAATTTTAATAGGGCATAAAACAACTGCATTTTTTTATATCTTTTATATTCTTTTTATATCATGTAGGTAGACATGTATACAAAAAAATAGATACTGTTAGAAAAAAAGATTAGAATGAGACCGAAGTATTAACAGTGGTTGTGTTTGAGTGGGTATGATTACCTAAGATAGTTTTATCTTTTTGCTTATCTATATTTCCAACAGTGAAGGTAAATTACATTTATAAATTTTCAAGTGAATACTGCCTTAGAAGAATTAAAAATTATACATAGACATATAAACTATTTTAAAGTGTATCACTCAGTTAATGCCTTTGAAGTTTGACCTGAATTTAATAGTAGTACTTTACTAAACTAATAGAAACTCTTAAAGATTTCTCAAAAATGAAATCAGAACTCTCTACCTCAAATAAGAAAGCAAATAATGATGCTGTGTTCTAAACTTGAGTACAATAAAAGATAAACTGACCAATTTCCTTATCCACTTGCTGATTCAAGCTAAAAAAGATCTTTTCATTTGAAAAAAAAAAAAAAATCACCTATTGAATAATGCCTCACCAGTGAATAGAGATTATTTTTGCAATAAGGCAATTTCAGTAGATGTGGTTATCATGGGATAATCACACCCCTGGGGTACAGCCTTGTGCCTGTAATCTCCCAGGAGTGTAATTATTTCATGATAACTGCACCCCCTGGTGTTACATTATTTCTATTATGAAATTCTTAGTTTAGTATATAAAGTAACTTACTTTGATCACTGGAAACTGCAAGATGCTGTTAGAATGTTCCAGCTGTGAGGTTTACAGAGACCAGCTATAAGATTTACTTCTCCTTTACAAAGTTAAATTAGGCAATCAAAATGCTTCTTCGGGCTAAGCTGGTTTAGAATATCTTTTCTGCTGATAAGATCACCTTAACTTTGTAAGTTTTCATCTACTCCAGATATATCTAAATTGTCTGTAAAACTTGTAAGCATTGTGGTTAATTTTTTTTTTCTTGTCTTTTTGAGACAGGGTCTCACTATGCAGTTCTGGCTGGCCTTAAACTCACTTTGTAGCTCAAGCTGGTCTTGAACTCACAACAATCCTCCTGCCTCAGCCTCCTGAGTGCTGGGATTACAGGCCTGCACCACCACGCCCGGCTTAATTTTGTATTTTTGTTCTACAGTATAAGGAGCTGCCTAGCCCACCTGCCTTTTATATGTGCTTGAAGCCTTGATTTTTAGTAGTGACTCCTAGCATCTGTCAGTTGTGTTTTAATGCATATTAAAATTAAACATCTTTGTTTAATCCACAGTGAGATATTTAAACAAGAAGTTCCCCCCCTCCCCGTTTTTGTTGTTGTTTTGGTTTGGGTTTTTGCAGCTTGGACTCCTGATGCTCCTCCTGTTTTCAGCCTCCTTATCCCTGAGGTTACAGGTGTGCACCACTACACCCAGTCTCGGTGGCCAGCTCAGCATGCCCAGGGGTGAGGCCAGTGCAGTGTGTGCTGGCAGGGTCAGACCCCTGTCCCTGCACCTCCCTAAGCAGGTGCTTAGTCTGCTGAGCTATCTCACCAGCCTTAGTGAGGTTTGTTTTTTTTGTTTTTGTTTTTTTTTGCTGCTTCATTATGCTATAACATACTCATGCCATACAATTTACCTGCTTTAATATATTTAGAGTTGTACATCTATTAGCAGAATGATTTTTAAAACATTTTTTATTAACTCAGAAAGAAATCTCATGCCCCTTAGCGCTCCCCATCCAATGTCCAGCTGCAAACAACCACTAATCAATTTTGTTTCTACAAGTTTTCCTAATTTAGACATTCCATTCATTTGTGTTTTCCTACTATGCTGAAATATTCAGACACGCACATACAGCAGAATAAGTAGTTTTATAATAATTAAAAATTATAGCCTACGAAGATACAAGTATGAGTAGGTACCTATAAAACAGATTAATGTGTCAGGTGTCTACAAAAAAGATAAAGCAGAACTCTACTTGTAAAACTCCTCTTCTTCCTAGATAAGATTTTGTGCATCTTTCCATGTTTCAATTCCAGGTATCTCTCTTTCAGGAAGCAAACAGGTAGCTGGAAATGATCGCCCAATGTGGAGAGCTAGACTTGGTATTGCTGAAGGGCTTCTGCTGGATAGTGCCAGCCTCCTTCAGCCTGCTTCTCAAGCACACGTCACATCCACCATTTAGTTCAGCCCTGACAGTGGTTGAGCCATCCCTGAAGCCCCATCGTGGCCTGGCAAGAGTGTGCTGGCTAGGAGCACCCCACTTGGTGCTGCACCCCACTTGGCGCTGCTTTTGTAAACGTGATTTGTGATCATATGGCTTTTCTTCTTCAGCCTGACAGATTATGTAAACTGATTTTCAAATGTCAAGCCAGCATTGTATGTGTGAATACAATCGCACTTGCTTGTGGGATCTGATTCCTTTTTATACATTGTTGGAATCAACTTGCACATGTTTCCTTAAGGGTGTTTACATCCATGTGCATGAGAGAGTCTGGGCTATAATTTTCTTTCTTGTATTGTGTGTTTGGTTTTGGTATAGTAATAGAACAGTTAGTCTCATAGAATGAATTAGAGAATATGCTATCTGCTTCTTTTTTCTATGTTTTACAGACTATTAATATAATTTCAAAAATATATATAATTTCTTCTTTTTTTTTTTTTGGTAGAACCGGGGATTGAACTCAGGCCCTTGCGCTTGCCAGGGAAGCGCTTATTCCACTGAGCCATCTCCTTGGCCCCTATAATTTCTTTTTTAAATGTTTGTTAGTATTAGCTGTCTGGGCCTGAAGCTTTCTGATTTGAAAAGTTACTAACTGTTGTTGGACTTTAATACAGGCCTATTGACATTGTTTCTCTTTGAGTGCTTTCAAGGAGTTGGTCCATTGCATGTAAATGCCATTTTGGGCGTAGCATTGTGTGCCGCGGCCCCTCCCTGCCTGTCTCCCGTCCATGAGACCCATACTGCTGGATGCTTCTGGTTTTGGTATTAGCACTTTGTGCCCTCTTCTCTATGGTTAGCCTGGCTAGAGCTTTATCGGTTTTATTGATTTTTAAAGAACCAACTTTCATCACAATTAATTTTTCTATATTTTATTTATTTATTTATTGGTTTTGGTTCTCTAATTTGAAATAGTAAATAATAGTTTAGGGGTTCATTTGCTTCCTGTGATACTTGTGACTGAAGCCAGGGCCCCTAGCCTGCTAGGTAAGCAGACTACCTCTGAGCTATACCCATAGCCCTAGAAAGTGATTCTACAAATTTCCCTCTCAACATGTTTTTTCTTTACAGTAACAATTTTGATAGTTTTTTTTATTATATTTTATTAGTATGTGTTAATATTACATGATGATGAGGTCTATTTGGGGAAGTTGGGACCTGCTTTAATACATCTTAATGCTTATCCCTATCCCCATCTCCCCAGTGTAGAAATCAGTATAAAGATTCATCAAAGGCTAAATGTAGAAATATCATTTGCTCAGCTATACCACTCTTAGGCATAATCTGAAAGAATTAAGGACTATTTACTGTAATGATACATGCATGCCCATGTGTATAGAAGCACAGATTTAAAAAGGATTTGTCAGTGCTTCACAGGTTAACATGTCCTCAAAAGACTTCCCTTCCTAGGTTCAAGGTAGGTGCCAGCCTGGAGGTTCCCACCACTCCCCAAATCTAGTCAAATTCAAGGGTTCCCTCTATTTCTCAAGTCTGATACATCATTAGACTGACTTACAGAACTCAGGAAAACACTATACTTTTATGACTATAGTTTTCTTATACCAAACAGGATACAAGTTAGGACCAGCCAGAAGAGATGAATAGGATCTGAGAATTTCCCAGAAACACAGCTTCTGGGGTCTCTACCCCTTGATGTCAAGATCTGTCACCCTTCCTGTGTACCAGTACTTAATAATATGCACAGAACATAACTAACCAAGAAAACTTGCCCTAGCTGACCAAAGTTTTGATTGAGGCTTAGTTACTTGGGGATAAGTGGTTGAATCATTGGCCATCTGATTGAACTCAATCTCTGCCTCTTCTCTCTCTCAGAGAGCAGCTGTCACAAGGCTGAAGCCTCATTCTCTGGCTATGATCACATTGTTTGCCTTGGTGGCATGGCCAGCCACTACCTTGAGTGAGCTCCTTGGCTCCTCTATAGGAGCTCACCAAAAGTCACCTCATTAACAATGAATAAGAAAGATGCTCCTGTGCCTTGGGAAATTTCAAGGATTTAGATAAGGCCTCTCTAAAGGGACAGAGGCCGGCCAAAGTCATTATTATATGGTAATTGTATTTTTTTCTGTACTTAAAAATACTTTTTACTTTCTCTTGAGACTTGTTTGGAGTATATGTAGCTTATAACCATGTTAATTAATCTTTTAATATATTGGTATTTTCCAGCTTTCTGTTATTGATTTCCAGTTTAATCAAACTGGTCTGACAACATGGGGTATATGATTACTTTACATTTCTTAGGATGTGTTATATGAACTTAGTGCATGTTTCATATGAGTTTAGTAAGAATGTGTATTTTGTGTTAAGTGAAGAATTGCATTAATGTCAACTAGATCTATCTGATAGATCAGTTCAGTATATCCCAATTTTCTTCTTGTTGAGTCTTATCACTGATAGAAGGATGTTGAAGTTGCTGCCTACAATAATGGGCTTGCCTGTTTTTAAAAAACATTATCAGTTTTTGCCTCATATATTTTAGTGCTGTGATGGTAGGCACATAAACATTTGAGATAATGTCTTCCAGAATTGATCCCTCTATTACTGTGCAATGCTTCTCTTTAATCTTCATCCTCACTCTGAAATCTGCTTTTGTGAAATAAAAATAGACACTCCAGCTTTGTTAGCTTTCCTAGCATGATATTTTCTCCATCCTTTCACTTTTTGTTGTTGTGCTAGTGGTGCTAGAGATTGAACTCATAGTAAGTAGTACTTTATCAGCAGCTACACCCTCAGTCCCATCCTTTTACTTTTAGGTCTGTCTGAATCATTAACTTCAAATCAGATTTCTTATAAGTAACAGATAGTTCAATCTGTTATTTATCCATTGTAACAATTTTTGTGTTTTAGTTGGCGTATTAAAATTGATGATTACCCAGCCCTGGAGGCTGAGGCAGGAGGATCATTGAGAGGAAGGCTGGGTTACATAGTATATTCAAGACCTGCCTACTACATAGTGAATGAGACCCTGCTACAAAAACCTAAAGGAGTAAATAAATATCATAGTTAATCTAGTTGAAGGGGCCAGGGAGACAGCTCAGTGGAATAAGCACTTCCCTGGCAAGTGCAAGGGTCTGAGTTCAGTCCCTGGTTCCACCAAAAAAAAACCAAAACTCTAGTTGAATAAATGAGTATGTATTTGTAATTGTTTTCTTTTCATTGAAGCAAGACCCTTTCTCAAAAAAAAGGCTATAAGACTGGCCAGATAGCTCAGCAGACATGCTTAGCGAGAGCACAGCGGCTGGGGTGCTGGCTCTATACCACCCCTCGGGGGGCTCTGAGATGGTCAGTGAGACTGGGTGTGGTGGCTTGCCCCTACAATCCCAGCGCTTGGAAGACTGAAAACAGGAGGGTCACTATGAGTCCAATCTGTGTAGTGAGACCCCGTAGGCCCTATATCAAATACATTTAACAAAAGACTATAGAGGACAGAGCTCAGTAAGAAGGCTCTAGGCCAAATCTCTAATACTATAAAAATAGAAGTGAAAATTTTCTTCCTTTTGTAGTGTTAAGGATTAAGTCCAGATTCTCATGAGCTCAGTGGTTACGCACCAGCATAGCATGAGTCTTTATGTGAGAGGGTTTGCTGTGCCCCTGAATTGCCCAGGTTGGATGGACTCTAACCTGAGATTCTCTTGCCTCAGCCTTCCAGAGTGCTGGAATGAGAGGTTTGTGGCACCACACTTGGCTCATTTATTTATTCTTGAAGGTTTTCTTTAAACAGATCTGAATATCTTTTAGCAGGTTTTTTTGTTTGTTTGTTTTTGTTTTTGTTTTTGTATGGCATGTCTGCTGGCAGGCAAGAGATTCCTGAAAAAAAAAAAAAAAATTGAGACAGGGTCTCACCTTGCAGGTAAGGCTGGCCTTGAACTCACTTTGTATCTCAGGCTCGCCTAGAACTTGTGGCAGTCTTCTTACCTCAGCCTCTCAAGTGCTAAAATAGAGGCATGTGCCACCAGGCCTGGCTTTTCACTTTTGAGGATAATTGTACTGCATACTGAATTCCACATTGCTAGGTTTCTTCTTCTAATACCTGTATCTGTTCTTGACTTTCGTTCTTTGGGGGGGAGGTGTGCACTCACACACATGTGCACTTGCTGAAGATTAAATTCATGTGCTGTATCATGGAGCCACACTGCCAGCCCTCCACTTTCTCCTTGCCTTTGTGGTTTCTTAAGATAAGTCCACTATGCTGTAATTCTTATCCATGTTTCCCTGTAAGTGAGATGCATTTTTCCTCTTGTATCTTTTAAGACTTTTTCCATCTTTGATTTTCTTCAGTTTGACTATGACAAGCTTAAAGGCATTTGGTTTTTATCCCATTTGGTATTCTCTTAGCTCTGGACCTGTGGTTGGTGTATATCATTATTTGGGGAAATTTTAGTCATTATTATTTCAAATATTTCTTCTGTTTCTTTTTCTCTTACCCCTCCTCATTGGGCGCATACCATCCATATTTCTTGGAAATTCTTTTTCCTTGCTTTAGTTTGGAAATTACTGGCTTTTGTGTTTTGTTTTTTGTGGGGGATTTTTGGTGTTAGGCATTGAACCAGAGCCTACTGCATGCTGACCACACTACACCCTAATCCTTTCTGTTCATATGTTTTAAAGCTCTCAGGCCGGGGCAATAGCTCAGTAGAATAAGCACTGGCCCGGCAAGTGCAAGGTCCTGAGTTCAGTCCCTGGTAACAAAAAAAAAAAAAAAAAAAACTACATCTTACTTACTGATAAGCCCATTCAAAGCATTCTTCATTTCTGTTAGTATTATTTCTAGTATTTCTTTTTTTTATTCTTAGAGTTGCAGCTCTCTGCTTATGTTAGGCAGCTGTTCTTACCTGTTGCCTACTAGTTTCCTGAGAGCCCTGTCTTAGTTACTTTCCCATTGCTGGGAAAAAAAAAATCACCTGGCACAACTTGAAGGAGGAAAGGTTTAGATTGGCTCTCGGTCACTATTCATGGTCAGCTGACTCCAGGGCAGGATCAGTGTGGCAGATGAAAAGCTGCTCATGTCATGGGCACTAAGAAGTAGAGAGAGAAGGAGGAGCCCAGCAGGAAGATGAGCTACATGCTACAGCCCATGCATGCCCTGTGATGTTTTATTTACAACAGGATCTCTGACTGCCCCAGCCTCCTGAGCACCTATAACTGCAGGGTGCACCCCCATGCCCATGCTCAAGCACTGTCTTTATGTTGGACCAATACCCAGATCTGGTAAGAACAACATAAAAAGTAAACTTCCAATTCAGAGTAGTCCTAGACACATACAGATTGCTTTTCTTTTTATTACGTAAGTCTGAGTTGTACACATACCACAAATAGCTGAGATGCTGATTGGTACCTAATGTTTGTAAGTATCTCTACCTAATCTTGTTTCTATCCTAGCTTTTAGTGTGTTCAGATGCTATGATAATGAATAGTTTAAGGAAAGGCTTGTTTTGTCCTGTCTTTGGGGGTGCTGGGATGAGACCCAGGATTTCACACACTATCTCAACGATTGTTGTGCTGATAGCAGCTCCTGCAGCAGGTTCTCCCACACGCTGCCCTCGAGCTCACCATCATTGCCATTCACATTTGGAGGCATATTTGTGGCTTGGGAACATATTTGGAAAAATTACCAAAATACTTGTTTACTCAAAGCTTTGCTAAAAAGATCTAATATGCTGCGATTCTATAGAAAAAAAGATGAACTCAGTTTCTTTTCTGGCAACTCACCCAAACTCCATATACAACTGCTTGAAGAGACCGAATTCTACCAGCATAAGCTACAAAGATAGCTCTACCACTGACAGCAACTTTTGTTTTTCTTTGAATCTTCCAGTGTAATCTTACTGTAGAAAACACATTTTTCATTAAAGCTAAATTCCAGTAGGCAGTTAGTCTGCTTCCTCTTACTGTAATAGAATACTTGAGGTTGGGTGACTTGTAACAAATAGAGCTTTAATTTGGCTTATGATTCCAGAAGTTTAAGAGGTCGAAGAACATGGCCCTGGCCGCTAGTCAGCTTGTTGGTGAGAACCTTATGCTGCTGTGGTTTGGAAGGCAAATAAGCAAGAGCAGGGTGGTATGCAAGTTTCAGACCCAAAGGTGACCTCTCTTCGTTATAACCCACTCTCAAGGTGACCAGCCCAGTGCACAAGAGGATGAGAGAGAACTCACTCCTTCCTTCCATAGGTGGCACTAGTCCCTTCATGAGGGCAGACTTGATAAAGTAAATTCCCCTTCTAAAGGCCCCATTTGGTCTCCACACCATAATCTGGGTGGATCAAACTTCAGCATGAGTTTTGGTGGGGACAAGCTGTATTCTTACCATAGCAGAGAAACACTACAAATATTAAATTGACCTCAGAATAAAGGAGTGAAGTTATGTACCATTTCTTCCCTTTATAATATATACTTAGTTGATCTTAAGTTGCTTATACTTGATTGTGGCTGATTATATTTCCTTTATATGCAGATAATTTATATTGTTAATTTTTTTATGCGAGAGGAAGCTAGTTAGGTGAAGAGAAATATTAACCTATTAAAGAAATTATTCAGTAAAACTTGTCAAGTCAGTACTTCAAAGGTCAAAATGATGCTGTTCATTGCTCCTTTAAATTAGAAATGATTACCAGTGATTGTCATTTCAAATTTTGTATTATTATAATTTAGCAATTCAGTCTGTTATGAAAGTGACTATAGAAATGTTAACAATATGAACAGATTTGCAGTCCTGTTCAACAGCAAATAACTCTATGTTAAAGGTTGGTGTGGAGCTAGAGCAGGCTGCAGGCCCTATCATTCAAAGAGGTGTCTGTCTGAGATGAGGGCCACCACTCTTTTTTTGTGTGACTCTTCCTATTAAACAGCATTCTGTTTACTCAGGGTCTACCCGCTGTAAGCAGTTAGTTTGTGATTACTTGGAAAAAAGTGAATGAAATGTAGTCCACCATAAATAATAATTTTTCTACTGAAATCAAAGTTAATGAACCTTCATTATATTCTGCTTAATTAGAATGCCCTCATTTTATAAATCCTATGATTGTTTGAAAATTAAATTCAATTCTACTTTTTTTCTGAAAGTTACCAAGTTTTTCAGAAACAGAACCAATAAATTAGGTTTATCTTTGTGTGCTTAGTTAAGAATAATGAGTAAGTGAATGAAAAGACTTTGCTAATTGTCCAAAACTTCACTGTTTATCATCTCTTCTGAATATATTTTATAATGTAAATTTGTAACGTTTTTGTTATGAGTGAATTTCTCCAAAATTAATCTTGAAAATGAAAATGAAGTTTTCCAAGTGTTATAGTTAGACAAACAATAAATGCTCAATAATACAAACAGCTTTTAAAAGTCATTTTCTATGTCATGCTAGGGATATATAAGCTTATAGTTAGAATTAGTTATAATGAGAACATATAGTACCCAGTAATTATTATTATTATTATTATTATTATTATTATTATTATTATTTTTGTATTTTAGGGAAGGGTCTACTGGGTATTCAGGGTCTCACTACTAGATTGGACTCTAGTGATCTGCCTGTTTACAGCCTTCCAAGAACTAGCATTACAGGCATGTGTCTCAGTTGAGGCTCAGTGTTCCCCCGGGGGCGGGGCCAGCACCCCAGCAGTAATTACTATTGACTGACAATGTAATGAATTTTTCAGGTAAAAATACAGAAATCTCAAATACTAAAGATCCATGTGTAACTATTTTTTTAAAAGTAAAATTTGAATTTGACAAATGTATATGCCTGGTAACCAACATCCCTGACAAGAATAGCATTCACTGCCTTCACTCTAGCAAATGCCATCTGTCCCTCTCCAGTCTACCCCCTCCTCTGATAGCCAGTAGTTACCAACCCCATATTGTTGTGGATTAGATTTAAGCTGTCCCCGAAAGTCTCACGCCTTTGGAAGGTAATTAAATTACATGGCCACTTTGCTCATCCACAGGTCCATCCATCAGTGGACTCAGAGCTGAATGGGCTAGTCAGTGGGGATCCATGGGGCTGTGACCCAGCAAAGTATATTCTTGTTGCAGTCCCTCCCTTCTTTCTCTGCTTCCTGGTGGCCGTGGCTCAAGCATCTTCCCCCACTGTACCCCTCTGCTGTCCTGTTTCTACGGGGACCAGCAAGCCTGGCCTAACATTGGAAGCCAAAATAAGTGTCTTTTCCTTTAGTTGTGAGTGTTGGGTGTTTGTTCCCACAACAGAAAAGTAACTATGACACTGCACTTGAATTTCATAAATGTCCTGTTACTGTGTGTTTTCTTCCCTATCACACTTGATGTTTTTGAGGTTCATAGGTGCAAAACATTTTAAGAACATTCATATTCCCATAACTTGTTTAAAATGTGTACTAACTTTAACTTTATTTTTTACTACAATACAAATGATTTTCCTTCTGTAAGATGTTTTTAATGTTTTACTAGCATACAAGGTTGATTCATATTTCCTTGCCTTTTTGTATTTTGCAGACACACAAACTAAAATTTAATGTTTAACTTTCATGCACATTGTATGTTTTAATGGAGATCAATTAGCCCTCGTCAGAATGAACTCGAAAGGGTAGCAAGAAAACTCATTGTTTTCAGCCTCCACTGAGATGAACTGGAAATGTGTCAGGAAAGTTCCCAGTGTGGAGCAGCTTTATTACAATTCAGTACAATTGGTTCTTGCATAACCTTTAGAAATCATACATAAAACATTCTCATCTATATAAATAAAAATCACCCACACACTACATTAATAGCTTTGTTCACTTTTTTCCCTGGAACTCGGGCTGTGTATGCCTACTGTGCCCCTTTTTATAGTCTTTTTTTAAAGATAACTTCTATACGCTTTCTTCAAATCAAAATGGTTACAGTAACCTTAGGAATTAAATGTAAGTGTGAGGTAACGCTTGATATTTTCTACTACACATAGATCTCCCTCTTAATAATATACTAGGATTAATATCTCTAAACTCCTTTTTATTCAGCAACAAGGAATGCGATAATACCTTGGTCAGGAGCACTTTTGTTCACAAAGTTTGATTCTCAAAAGAGTTTGACAGCCTCTGCTCACAAACTCCAGGATGGGTGAAAAACAGCTATCTTCCCTCAAATCCTAAAACAAATTATATTTGTGCCCCCAGGCCCCACTGTCATTTATTTACTAGATATAGTAATTTTAACCTTAGAGGGAGAAAAAGGACAGAAAATTTTCCTGTTCTAGATATGATAAGTGTAGCTTATCTGTGATAATATCTGCGAGTTTATTTATTTTATGGGTGCTGGGAATTGAATCTAGGCCCTCAGCCTTGGCTAGCCAAGTACTCTACCCCTGAGTATATCATTCAACCATAGAGTTTGTTTTAAAACACCCATCTCAGGGTAATGCTACTGTTACTATTCAAAAGATACATGTTGAAAAAAGTTACAAGAACATATCAGATGGAAGTCTCATCCTTTCTCCCTATATGTAAAATATGTTTTGGAGCTGTCAGGTTTGTGAATCTAAACTTTAGGAAACTTTCCATACGTTGTGCCAAAGCCTGTGCTATAAAATACAACATAAAGTTGTTGACAAGGAAATGGAGCTTTGACCATTCAGAAGACACATTAACTTCCCATATATCATAATAGGCTGTTTTTCCCTGTCATTTCAAATATTCAGTTCTTGGCAATATAGTTGGAGTAGAATGTTACAGCTTGTACTGTCCAGTAAGACAGTAACCTATACCTGAACTTTTCTCATTTTTATTTTTCCTACCAAAATTGCTATTGACAAATGAACAGATTTGAAATAGTTACCTTTTGCTTTCCATGGAAACGTGTTGGTAAACATTGTAAAAGACCAGTGGGGTATACTGGTTTGGTCACTCAGGAGGCTGAGGCTGCAGGATCACCACAAGTTGGGGGCCAGCCCAAACTCATACCAAGACCCTGTCTTGGAGAGGGAAAAAAGTACATAGTGCAAGACCAGTAAAGCAAGGAAAAAGGTGGTGTTTAATAAGCAGACATTGATTATGAATGCCCCTTATCTCCCCTCTCCCATACAAAGTCCTTGTCAGTATTAATCATTTTTCTTCTTACAGTGTAGATACATGGCTCGGGGTGGCTGTTTTATGCTGTGTAGATTATTTAGGCCAGAATTATCATGGAAACATCAGTTCGTTTGCTGCTTACAGGGAAAACAAAGTGGAAGAGGAATCCTGAAAAGGAGAAATAAGCCTTACATTTGAGAAAGGGAGGCAGACCTTTAAGTATATTTCTGTCTTTTGTGAGTCTGTATTTGGAACCAGAAAAGTAACTTTCTCAGTTTGAGACTTTGCAAAAATGAAAATAGCAGCTTATGGAATGCATAAAATATACCTATGGACAGTCTAAAATTGCTTGTCATACTCAGGTTTCTCTTCAGATCATATAAATCTTTCGCCTTTTACTAAAACCGCTTGTGGCCACCCCCAAGCTAATACAGTACTAACTTGAAACTTCAAGCTCTGGTAGGGTGTGCATGTGTGTGTGATTAGCGTTTGATCAGTGTGACTCGTGTGTTCTTGTTGATAATTCCAACCACATGGCAGTGTAGTGGTGTTTAATAAACAAGAGTGAGGAATTTTGAATTGCAAACCAAGTTAACAAATTGCATATGATCTTAAAAGTAAGTGAATTCTTACTGAGAGAATAACTATTAAAAGTTGGGGGGTTGTCATTTTGTTTTTATTTTAGTCTAAAAACTTCAAGCCAGGTACATCTAAATGTATCTTTTTCAACATGACAAAGTTACATAAGAAGAGAATCCCCTTGCACGTAAAGAAAAATGCAATTATTTTCTATTCTGAATCTCCAGACTGCTGTTTTAGAAAATCATATCTGATTATTTGCTCAGCAGAAGATTATTGAGTTGATTTAGCTGCAATTTTACTTAACAAAGCTTCAACTGCATTCCTACTGTGGAGTCCGAGAAGGTAGCGAGATAGAAATGATACATTCAAACTGTGATTTTTGTGAACAGGGCCATCGATGCACCCCTCGGAGCTAATAGCGGAGATGAGAAACAGTGGGTTTGCACTGAAACGAAATGTGCTGGGGAGAAACTTGACCGCAAATGATCCATCACAGGTAATGATCTTCTTATCAGTAAGCTGAAAATGTCTATAAATCTAAATGTGATTGCTTGAGAATTGCTGCTTAATGTTTTCCAATATGCATATATCCATAGGAAAGTAAGATGCAGGAAAGAAAATGCCAAAAATGTGTTTTCATTTTGCCTTTTTATTATTTTAACCTAAATGAGAAATTGTTTATAAACTCGTATTTTAATAAGTGAAGTGGTTCCTCAGAGATTATTTGTATAAAATACCTAACTGAACTGGTGATAAGGTTGTTTTTTTCTTTCCTGCTAACTTATACCTGAAGTGATATTAAATTGAACCAATAGGAAGTATAGTATAAAAAAACAAACTAACCTAAATACACTTCCTTAATTTATTAAATTGATCATAGGTCCAGAAAGTGATTGTTTAAAGAACTTGATAACACAGTACTTTAAGGGCCTAAATTGTGGATATTTTAACTTTCTCATAATTTGCTTCACTTTTGTTTTGTGGCAACATTGGAAATCAAAGCCAAGACCTTGCACATGCTAGGCAAGCTTTCTACCCCTGAGCTATATCCCTATATCCCCCAATCTCATTCTTGACTTCATCTATATTTTATTAAATTAAAAGTAAAATAATTAATTAAAGGTATAAATTGAAGAGGCAGAGAGTAAAAATCTGCTGTGAGATTGTATCTGTCTTTCTGTATCTTTTTTTTTTTTTTAAGGATAGGGTGTACAGGGTCTCACTATGTAGATGCTACTAGTAGTGATTCTCCTATTTTCATCCTCCCAAGCACTGGAATTACAGACCCATGCCACCATACCCACTCTCATTCACTGTCTCAGTGTGCCCCAGGGGCTGGACCAGCGTAGTAGGCTGGGAATCGAACCAGCTGCTGTGCTCTGCCCAAGCATGCGCTTTAGTCTGCTGAGCTGTCTGGCTGGCCCAACTGTGTCCTCTTCTTGTTGAAGTTCCCTAAGGATGACGTGGCTATTATTGACTGCTTAGATGCTTTTCAGTTCCTTCCTACTTCCCAATCCAGAATATCATATTCATTTGCAGTGTGTCCCTAATACAGAATTTGTTTATGTACCTTTTCCTCTCTAATAACAAATTTGTCTAAAATGCAGCACTTGAATGATATTTCTTTTGAAACAGGAGTATGTTGCAAGTGAGGGTGAAGAAGATCCAGAAGTTGAATTCTTGAAGTCACTAACAACCAAACAAAAACAGAAACTTCTCAGGTAATTAACAATAAATATACATCTAGTGGGTTTTTTTTTTCCCCCTTATACATTCCATCTTGGTATCATACTTAAATCGAACTCTAAGAGCTCTTTATGATTATTTGTTCGGGGGAGGTTGGGGAACATACCTAGGACCTTGTGGCTGCTCAGGGAAGCAAGTGAGCTGTATCCCCAGTCTTCTAAGAGTTCTCAAAGGTACTTAAACCATGTATCCCATTTACTGATTTTTAGCTATAGTAATATAGTTTTGTCCATGTTTTCAGTAGCAGGAAAATGAATATGATTATTTACTTGGATTATGCCAACTGTTGAGCTTTTTAGAACAATTAACTTGGAAACAGACTTATTTGTACTGGTAGGTTTTACCTTCCATAATGAGAGAGAGAGAGAGAGAGAGAGAGAGAGAGAGAGAGAGAGAGAGAGAGAGTGTGTGTGTGTGTGTGTGTGTGTGTATGTGTTATAACAATTTATTCTTAGACAATATTTTGGCCCTGTATTTTTTTGTAAACTTTTATGAGGAATGCTAAAATAGTGTTTGTTTTAATGCTATCAGACTATAATATATTTAAAGATCCCAGAAATCTCTGCTGAGTCCAATAGAGGGAGCTCCTGATGTTCTCATCATGTAGAGTTTTAAGAGTAGCTACACAAAACCCAGTGAAGATGGTTTTATTTCTAATGCAAACACTATATAAACAAGTTCTTCTGAGAATGTGAAGTAGAATTCAGAATACTATAATTACATTAATACTAATAAAATATGAAGTTAAACAATTGTTGAAACCTAGTATAAACTTCACTGCCCAGGCTGATGCTGCTGTGCAGAGCTTAAATTGTTGAAACTTAATATGTGACTTTATTTTATTGTTATTGTTGTTGTTGTTGTTCTTTTGGCACTGGGAATGGAACTCAGGACCTTGCACTTGCCACGGAGGCTCTTGTGCTGCTGAGCTATACCCTGGCCCTATTTTATTTGATATAATCTAAAAGACACCAGAATTTATAAGTATATCCTTAGAATTTCTGGAGAACATTCTTTACTATACTATTCCCATGTTTTGTGTATTTATGTGGTGCTGAGGATTACTATTGATAAAGTGTAGTAAGAGAATTAGCTGTAATGCGTGTAATTTTTTTACCTAAACTCATATGCATATGCATTCCTTGAATAAGGTGAAGAAATGATTTATCTTTTCATAAAGTAAAAGATGTGTTCATATAGAGTTACCATTTTCAGTAGCTTCTAAGAAAATATGTTGTCTGTTGACAGTTTTATAGTTGTTGAAAAGACTACTTCTGAGTTTGTTACTATTTCTCAATTATAGGAAATTGGACAGACTTGAAAAGAAAAATAAGAAGAAGAAAAGAGACAGAAAAAATAAAAAGTTACGCAAGACCAAAAGTAAACACAAAAAGCATAAGCACAAATCCTCCTCATCTTCTTCCTCTTCCTCTTCCTCTTCCTCCTGCTCTTCGTCCTCCTCTTCCTCTTCCTCCTCTTCAGAGACTTCAGAAAGCAGCAGTGAGAGTGACAGCAGAGCAAAGAAAATAGAAAAGAAGAAGAAGAAAAAAAGCAAGTGTTTAGGAAATAACAGTGCTTCTAAAGAGAAGTCTAAGAAGAGAAAACTTTATGAAGAACCCTCAT